>QKQZ01052532.1:0-26430 GCA_003595255.1 Solenopsis fugax
TATATATATATTATTGTGAATTGAATTAAGCTAACGTTTGCTAACGTATCCCTTGTGGAAAGCATGAGCATTACACAGTAAAAACAATTTGTTGCATAATGGAAACAATTTTACAAAAGATACTATTTGAGATGTCCTATGATTTCGATTTAAATTTCTCCTGTTCTAATTCCTTCTCCATTTTTTTTAACGACTCTCCCAAATCCGTATTCAGCATTAAATCAATATCATTTTCCTCCCTTAAGATACAGAAGTACCCTAGAAAGACAGTCAGACATAGCGATATGATATACGTCTGATACCATGGATATGTATCTCCCATTGGATCGCGATACTCGTCGATTCTCATATTAGCAGCTTTCGACGTGGAATATTTTATAGGCTGATCAACGTCGTCATCTTCTCCTTCTATTGTTACATTTTGATTTTTTGAAGACACAGTGTTCCATTTATGCCTGATATTTTGTGCTATCTGTGGTACATTGTATCTGCAATAAATAAATATTACATTAGCAAAAAAGTTCCAATTTCCCTAACGTTTCTTTTTTGAATACATTGTTCAATTTTCAATAAAAGTTTTAGATTTAAAGCTTCTTAAAGACATGATATAAGAGAGTTGTTTTGTATAACATTTAGACCATGTATTTCAAGAGCTAAAGAGATTTTAATTAATGATCTTAATTCAACTTTCAATTACCTTTTAAGCAGAGCACTCTTACCACGCAGTAAGAGACTACTCTTAGCGATGTTGCTTAACATTTGTGCAATTGTAACACCAGCGAAGATACAAAATTTAAATTGTATCCTGGAGAGAGAACCTCGTGTTTTATTGTTTAACTTTGCTTTATTCAGACTATTTTCGTACTGGCCTCGATAACGTATAGAATAACAAAATTAAAATACAAAGGAAAGTATACAGATTATTGTAGATTTTGTTATTAGATCGCTTTTCTCGCTTTTTTTCCAAGAAGGAATTGTTCCTACAAGATCTGTTCGCGTTGCTTGCACTTTTTGCACTTAGTTATCTTTGTTGTCTCTCTCTCTCTCTCTCTCTCTCTCTCTCTCTCTCTCTCTCTCTCTTTCTCTGGTTACGGTCCATTTAATGCGACAAATGCTTCGAAGCATTCTTTGATTGGTCAATTTGTAAAATTCTTTATTCTGATTGGTTAACGTTTCGAAGCATTTGTAGCAGCAAATGAACTATAGGTTAGGTCTGTTCGCGTTGCTTGCACTTTTTGTATTCGGTATCATCGTTATCTCTTTCTCTTCTACTCTCGAATATATATTTATCTCGTTTCAAGTGCAAACATTTTTGAGGAACATTTCAAGCAATGAATAAGCGCGCATTGTAGACAAGCCATTAAAGAACTTGAAGCCATATAATCAAGAAGCAAGTGGAGATCTATGTCAATTTATGTGATGGAGATATGTCACTTTGCTGACTTTTTATGATTGTTTATGAGATTACTTTTTTACCAATGGTGCCGTAAATATTTAATAATGTTACAAAAAAGGTTCTGTAGAGGGATCCTAAGAAGAAAACTCCGAAATAGCAACCGATTGTCCATATGTAATCCAATGTAATCAACTAGTGCAGAGTTAAGTGTCTGCTAAATTCGCTACGTATGTAACAAGAAATATCTAACAAAAGAGAGGAATTTTACAATATTTTATTCTTTTGGAGAGGAATGTGATCATACCTGTAAGCTGTAAGGGTCCTGCAAGGAATAATGTTCCTCAAAAAAGAGAAGTCTTAAAATTATTCATAAACACGGAAGACAGGTTTTAGCAACATCTCCATTAATTTGGAAAGAATTAAGCGAAGTATTGTATTTTTCCAAGAATATAAATATTGAGAAGAAGAGAGGATGGATCTGCTTTATACTGTTAACAGAAGAAGCTCCTCTAAATTTTTCTCCAATCAAGAATGGTACATTTCCTTAATATACAAATAAAACATTTCTCTCGTGTGGCATTTAATACTCTAAATAAAATATCTTCTAATAGATAGTAGTAATAGTAATGGGAGCAGAGGTGGAGTTATCAATCCCTAGATCTAAACAGTTCCTCTATGACTCTCGTTAAAGATTATAAATTTAAAAATTCATTGTATATGAGATATATGGGTTCAAACTTGTGACCTGTTGACTTACGAGTCTGTCGTTCTCACATAGAATCACATTCCAGTGTTTGTTCTAATATTTACAATTTTATAAAATGGATGTTAATGATTTTCTTTCAGTTTATACAACGGACAATCGTTATGTTCCTTATCCAGTCGAAATATAGTGGCGTTTACTACAATGACAGAATTAGATGATAGCAGTGGCAAGACCTGGGGTTGCCACGTCTATGTAGCAGATTTGAATATGCCGTGGCATGCTCACAAGTAAACGTTTTGATTAAATCTTTTTAATTAAGATCTCTATCCTTTGAAGGATATTACACTGTATCCGACAAATGCTTCGAAGCATTCTTTGATTGGTCAATTTGTAAAATTCTTTATTTTCTTATCTGTATTTTTTACCATCTAAAGCTTTGTGCCCATAAAATTCTGAGATTCCGAAAGGAGAGAGAAATAAATTTCATTTGTCAATTGTCCAAATTGTTTAAATGTAATTTCTCAATTTTTTCTCTGTTCAAGATTTTGGAGAGATTTCTAGCATTGTGTATACAAGGCTTAACTTTCTACATATGTTCTTTATACACAATCAGGTTATGACACTTCTGAGTTAAAATAATAAGTGAAATTATAGGACAATAATATAAATAATATAATTAAGTGAAAAAAGTCCTTTTTTAGGATCTTGAGCCTAAAATTATTTGCCTAATATTTTTTGTGTGAATTTTTACAATTTCCTGTTTTATGCAAACTGAAACTGAAGTATGTAATATCATAAGTTAAATTGACAAGCAATTTAATAATATTTTGATGCTCTAACAAACATCTTAAATTAATTTCTGAGTTAAGTTTTATTGCTTTTACAAGTATAAAAAAAATTCTTTAATGACTAACATCTTTAGAGAGTATGTTTGTGCTTGTTTATTAAAAAAATTATATAAATATTATAACTAATTATAATGCTTTTAGTTTTTCAAAGAAAACAAACGCACAGGATACAAATCACTCTATCGTACAGAAGTTTAATAATGCTTTTGACAAATTTTTTTGAAATATTCAACAAGCTGAGATAAAACTGTAAATCATGTTTCTATGTGTCTCTAGAGTGCTCTCAAATAGGCACAACATTACTGCATTAGAATGGGATCTGCCTGGTGACAAGTTAGTGATGGCAGATACAGCTGGAAATGTGCAGTTATGGATGTTCAAGGACCATATTTTAAATGATTGGGTATTAATAGGTTCCACGTATTTCCCTGGCGAGCACATATTAGGCGCGGCATGGTTTCATAATGGCAAAAAGGTATCCAGACGAACAAATTAAAAAAAAAGTTTCCTATTAATATTATCGGAATAGAAATCGTCGTAAATAGACACATTACTCTTACAGTTTTATTCTTTCTTCTAATATCTTCTTCTATTACTAATTTTGCAGACAGGACTAGTAACAGAAAAGAAAGATAGCATCCACTATAGTGAAAAATTTAATCATCTACTGTTTGTGCCTTCCGTAAGGCAATTCGGTGGAAGAGCCGCCGAAGGTGTGCTAGTGGTGTCGACGACGGGCATGGTCGGCGCAATCATGATCACGAAAGATCATCAAAATCCAATTTGCTTCTCGACGGAAAGTCTAGGCAATACGAGACACAGGATAACCGCAGTCGATTTGTGCTATGGAAAAAGTATTGTTTGTCATGTCGTAAAATGCATTTGCAGAAACGGAAAATATAGTAATGAGAATGTTGCGATAATTTTAGATGGCCACTTTCTCGTTGCGGTTAGTAGCGGTAGCATCTGTCTGCCCATAAGATGCTTTAGAGTACTGGTGCGTAAGAATGACGACAAGTGCACTATCACCTCGCAAGCTTTACCGAGCTTTTTTCTGCAAGACGGGGCGCCTAAAGACAATTCATGTAAGATTAGTTGAATAACACATGTAACACTCTCTGGATAGTTAATTTCTTTATGACCATAACTCTACCTTTTTTTTTGCAGGTACAGTGACACATTTAAAGTTCGTGGTCAGAGAAGATGCCGATTCTCTGGTCATCGCGGCAAACAGCGAGAGCGGTGGATTTGTCGAGGTTTGGGAATTGCGAGAAAAGTCGCAACCAGTTCATAAATTGTTTCAACCAAAGACTCTAGAACCTTTCAAGACGGTTGTAAGTATTTGATCAGTTTTCAATCTTTACAAGCAAACGCATGCATATGAATTAGATAGCATAATAAAGCAGCAAAAGAAAGCGAGATACTTTTAACTATTTAAATAGTAGATATTTAATAGTAGCATAAATAATAGGTATATTTAAATAAGGTTTAATCCTGGAATATTATTGTGTGTGGATGAATTTTCATTCAAGTGCCAATTCAAGTTTAATACAGTTTTCATTATTAAAAATTTTTGATTTAAATGATATTTAACAAGATTTTTTTACATTAAATTACTGTTTGTTTAATTGAATAACAAATTAAAATAATTGCAACTTATAAAGCTATTTTATTATCATTGATGTAAAAAAGTATAAAAATAATTCTTAATTGTGTAGGTGAATACTTCACCCATAGTAATATTAATATATAAACAAGATATGAGTAGTATTCCAGGGTTAACGGAGATTGTGACTACTTCATTTTTGGCATGCAGGTTTGGCAGTATCAATCGCAGTATCGCTGCCAGTCGCCGGTTACGGCGATAGCGATTACAAAACTGTCCATAGTAACAACTTTACCGCCTCCAAGTTACGTGATAATAGCATTGGCGGACTCGTCGGTGCACTGCCTGAATCGTTTGGACTGTCTAAAGGAGGTGGCGTTCTCGTCCTTGAATACAAGTTGGCGTCCAGATGAACCTAGCAATAAGTACTTCAAGAGCTCTGTATCTATCGCTCATATGGATCTCTCGTGGCTAGGATGTGTGCTTCTTGCGTGCGACACTCATGGCAATCTGTATCTCTATAAATTGTTGCCGGATGGCACCACAGGTAACGTTAAGTTTTCTTTCTTTATTACCAGAAAAACCAGAGAAAACTTTTTCAAAGAATTTATTTTTTAAAGATCATGGATATTTATGGGATTTTACTAGAAATTTTTAAGAAACTTTTAAATTTAAATTTTATCTCTCCTTTTTTGATTTGTTTCTTTGTTCTTTTTTTTATAATGCAAAATCAATTAGCAATAAATATAGTATCCATGTATATTCTCTCATAACTGGTGAGCTTTTATTTAAAAAATTAGTTACAATACACCGTATTTTCAAATTAGCGTTGTGCGTTTAATCACCCTTCGAAGTTTGTACTTCTAGTGAGCTAGATCTATGTATTGTGGACATGCCATATTTATTTATTTTTTTTAATACTTGCCATACATTTATTATTATTATTTTTTAATATTTTCCCAAATTTAATATTTAAAATTCAAGTAGCTTTTATTTACGATTGTACACGAATAATAAGAAATATTAAAAGATATATAATAAAATAAATTTATTTCAAAACTACATTTAAAAATTCTTTTATCTTATCTGGAATTTTATATAAAAATCCTGGAAAATCCAGGGATTCTCAAGGAATTCTTTTACAAAATTTGAGTATAAACACCGTGTTCAATTTTATTAATTTATTTATCTATTGTCTTAGCTGTAAAATATTTCTGAGAGAAATATGATCAAAGCGATTTATGTAATTTCATAGGAACATCGATGTCACTGAGCTATGCCTGTACATTACTGGAGTATTGTTTAGTGACGGGATTGGATTGGTTGGACATACTTTTATGTCTAAGATCATCCATGATTGAAGCACTGTGCGAGCGATTGGACGCCTCCTTCAATAGACAATTACAATCTACACAGCAATATCATTATATTCAATTTTTATGCATCAAGACGTCGTTGTATAGGTGTGTAATTGAACACGTATGCATAAGCAAAGAGATATGTTTAAATTTGCTTCTAAATTAATGTTTTAATTTATTTTGAAAATACAATATACCTTTAATGTTCTTTTTCTTTTCAAAATAAATTAAAATGTTAATGAAGGAGCGTCGTCACAGCACTTAAGAATTGCTTTTGAAGATCTTTTTTGAAGTGTAAAAAGAAGATTATTTTAAATTAAATTATAAATATTTTGAAAGATAAATGCTTATAGTCAATATTTTCAGGATGCTCGTGACGGGACAGAACAAGGCAGCGGATTTATCATCGTTATTGATGATACATTCGGTAGCTACCGCCTTTAAATCTTTACTGAGACCATCAGATCTAATATCCCATGACAAAGGCCCAGCGGAGAGTTTAGCTGCGGTAATAACTGACGTCGTTACTGATGTTGACAAGGTATTATAATCGAACATTCCTAGTTCTTAACTAACTAACAGAAACTTACAGAAACTGCAATTCTCCCTTTGCATTTCTGTCACTTCACATTTATCATTCAGTATGTAGAATGAAAGTAACTAGCAAAGTTATAGATATGCATGGACATAATTGCGTAGTAATAACGTTCTTATTCTGTATGAAAGGTTATAAATAAATAAATTAAAACTTTAATAATTAACTAAAATTAATTATTAATTTATTTAATGCTATTATCAGGTATTGCTGCATCTCGATCCAAAAGAGTTTACAGTGGAACCAAGCACGCTACAATCACTACAGCAACTTATTCAATGGGTTGCTGACTTAGCTTTGAACCTGCTAGCCAGATTACCTGAGCAGAGGATGCAAGTGAAGGCTGGTGGGGTAGGTACTTCTAGCATGAATTCATCTTTCTGAAAATTACGAAAAAAAGCCTTAAATTTTTTTAAACATTTAATGTTTATTTCTTCTAGGAGAAATTTTTATGAATGAGAAATATAAAATTCTTTTGTTGTATTGCAAATATCTCCATATATATTAAATCTATATTAGCCTTCATTTTCATATAATATAAAGTTTTTTAGTTTTCCATTAAAATTACATATTTTGAAAACATAAAATTTTAAGAAATGATATAAATTATCATATCAGCTTTTTATTTATTATTTTTTTATTTGCTTTACAGTATGAGCTTCTTAAGGATCACAAGGCTTTGAATACTGTTCGTGAGCTGTTAGTTATCATACGTATTTGGGGATTACTCCGACCATCGTGTCTTCCAGTATTTCTTCGTAGCGCGGAGAGCCTGGATGTTTTGGCCTTACTATTTTGCTTGTTGTCAAAACTGGTGCAGCCTAACGGAGATACGCAGCAACAGGTGGACGACGGTTTGATCGGTACGTTTATTAATTTCTTGAAACTTATTAACATTACAACTGAGTATAATATGATTTTTATCTGTTGCAACGTGAAATTTTAGTGATTTTCTCCTATGAAGATTAGTATGTGAAAAAGATAAGATTGATATTTGGTACAATTTTTCGTGATTATATAACAAGTTGACAAACAATTTTTTCGGTTGCAGTATTCTTTCTTTGCTTTTATCTTTAAAACTTTTCTGTAAAAAATGCTATTAATTCAGAAATCTTACGATCCAGAAGACAGATTCAATGCAACTTTAATTCTTATCACACATTTGTGTACATTTCCTATTTGATTACCACCTGTGGTTACTGTGACTTATGGGGGAAGTCTGATAAAAGTACCACATCCTGAATCATTCTGATAGAATAATTATGAATGTATTCTATTAGCAGTAATAAACGATTCGCATCGTATGTAACACGTTGTACTGTAACGCAATTGCGCAATAATACAGCTAAATAGATCGGAAGAAGCGAGATGTATTATTACAAATTTGTGTGAGACAATTATTATATTTTTCTCGCAGCATAATACGCATACGTTAATAATACGATTCAAGAAAAGTACGCAATTTACACATAAAAGAAAAAAAGTGAAATCAACTGAATCCACAAAGGATGACCACCAAGCTTGCAATCAAGCACAAAGACTCCCTTGCCTTGAATGAGAACAAACCGTTCGGAAAAGATTGCGTGATCCGCAAGCAATCCAAGAGATGGGAGCTGTTACTTCCTTGGATTACCTTCAGCGTGTTCTTGGTCTACTGGTTTGTCCTCTGTCCTCTAATTTGGGCCACGGGCCTGCTATTCAAAAGCTGGCTTTGGTTTTCTATCTTTTGGGTAGTCGCATTTTTAATCTGGATGATGATCATGTGCGTACTGATAACCCTTTGGAGACGTTTCCTAGCTAAACAAAGCCACGAAATTAATGCAATCTCAAAATATGGCTCGGATAAGGACAGAAGACCCCTGAGCGTTCAGCAGGTATCACCTAAAGATGCAGAATTTCTTGAGTTGAAGAAGTGGAATGATTTTTACGATTCAGAATCGAAGAAGAGCGATCAAGAGAACCTCAGGAGGGATCTGCCGCCTTTAGTGATACACAAACAAATATCTGGTGAAAACATTGAGGATACTACTGGAGTAGTGCATGTCGAGGAAGATGAGAAGACTCGCTTAAATATCGCCAGTGATTATGCCGAGAAGAGTCCCCTACAGAATTATCTGAAGCTTGTGACTGTATCACCCTCGGAGGAGAAGGAGGTGAAATCTCTGAAGTCGCCTATGTCGCCGAGAGAGTTGTTCTTCATCGATCTGATCCGCGAAGCGGATAGGGTTGAGAGCGCGAGGTCGCTAAAGACGAGGTCGCATTTCTTCCCGAGAGAAGCGACTGAGAACGATATGAAGAGGAGGACGTATTTTTTCCCGAGTGAAACGACTGAGAACGATATCAAGACGAGGACGCATTTCTTCCCGAATGAAGCGATCGCGAACGATAATGCGGAAACCACGGAAGGTGAAAGGGATGAAAAGGATACGGAGGATGTGGAGCGCCGAAAGAACATAAAAGATACAGAAGATACGCAGAATGAGAAGGCTAATAAATCGAAATCAAAGCGCGAATCAAGTTACTTCATAGCCGACGTGGAGAGTCCAACCACTGAGAGAACAGAGGTTTTCCTTCAGATCGATTCTATCGTGGACGAGGAGATGGGATTAATCGTGGAGAAACCGATGCTAATATTACAATCCAATGAAGCAAATATGCAAGATAAAAATTAACGTTAATTAAATTATCATAGACGATTAATTGGAGAGCACGAGAAGTATATAATCTAAGTGAAAAAGAAGATCAAAGATCTGTTCAAGAAGTTGCTGTATAAATAAAGAATACTGGAAACGATAAAAGTGTTGGATATGTTAAATCTACTTTCTACCTCATTCTCTTCTACAAAAGTTACGATTATTATTACTTAGTTATTCATGTATAGATTATTACACGTATAAAATAGGATATCCTACGAATTTGGAGCTTTCGATGCAGTATTTCATTTGTTGCCGAAAATTTTGAAGTAAGGCATTGTTTTCAGATGAATGCTGTTTGCTGCCGAATCAAATCATGATTCCACAATTGCATCAAGGCAACAGCATTACTGCCATAGTCTCCCCGATTTTGTTTTATCAGAATCTTCCGTTGCAGGTAAAAATTGTAAAGCTTGTAATCATATTCATGCAAAATGGAAAAAAAATACTTAAAATTATTATTTTAAAAAATTTTCTTTTAATAATTAGATATAATTATGTAATGCATATTTATTATTTTATTATAATTTGTGATTGTAGCTGGAATATGGAGTCGAACCCGAACAGTTGGTGTTTATGCCTGAAATGAATTCCGTCGAAGGTTGTATGCACAGCGGACAGATTGTAGACACGATACGACACTTGTATCTGGGAAAACAACCGCTTCTGGTGAAGCAATGCACAAGGTGCTACTCATAGATTATGATTACTAATTAGCAAAAAAATATACTAATAAAAATATATAATAAATATAATAATATAATAAAATTTAAGATTAATATTAATTAAATGGTCCAACATTATATAATTTCGTTATACCTTTAGATGTGGCGGTAAGGCGCAAGTACAGAACATGACGAGGACAGCTGCGATTAGAGCTTGGGATCAACGATGGATGCGAGCTTGCCGATGCGGCGGTATTTGGCGAATTCACAAAGCCTCTCAATAAAGAGCATTTTTTGAGAAAAATTTTTTGTATAATGATAAAGAGTTCATATTTTAAGAACCTTGTAAACTATGTTACTGTAACTCTAAAAAATGGAAATTCGTGTAAAAGAAGATGTGAATTGTGATTTGAAGAAGACAATTGGATTAAAGGAGACATGCACGTATAAAAAGGTAACAAAGAATTAGAGAAAGACTGTATATATCTAACAATTTACCAGCCAAGTTAAATCAGAAGCTTTCTTTGAAATGATTATTTTATTCTATACTATCAGCAAGAAGAATTTGTAATTTTGTTTTTGTCAATGCGAATCAAACTGGAGGCAAATACAGGAATGATGTAAAATTACTTGACGCATTGTTACATGAATTATTTCAAAGAGAGTAAAATATAATTGTAGAGAAGCGTTTAGAAATGAAATCGATTGTAGCCAGACTCGCGAAAGACTCGTCTTTTGTACGTTAAGCATATACACGAGCTGTGAGAATGTTCTCGTAAATTAGGTTTTATTCAAGATAACTTAATAATTTCGTGAATTGATAAAATAAATTATTACGAGCAAAATTGTATGGTATTCAATCAGTTTTTATTATTGTAAATCCTGTTACATTATTTTTTCTTTTTCTTTTTTTCTTTGCGGAAAAAAAAACAATGGAGGGGAATGTTAATAGGCAAATCGAAATTCTTCATGCTATCCTGGTTCCTGGTACATTATTGTTGCAAAGTCGTTCAATGGCTTTCTCCCTTCTTGCCGGATACTCTCTTAAACTCTCCCATGTTGGTAGTTGAGATTGGTGAACCGATTATGACTAGATGATCGATTCTCGTTGTTTCCGAGCCGCTCTGATTGTCTNGTCTATCACAAAGATTTGAAGATTCTGCACATTTTGGAACTTGACGTAGCGTAGTGGTATCGGATTTCCTTCCTCGAGATCTTTGGCCGATAATCTGCATCAAAGTTACGCATATCAATTTTTCATCGCGTTTAAAAATATTTACGTAAGAGAAATTCTGTTTAATATTACATTTTATATATATATATATATATATATAAAATGTTAAAAAAATATTGAAATTTCAACTACCCTATAAAGGAGGCATTTTCGAGAAATATTTTAAATTCAAATATATTTTCAGTAGTATAAGTGATTAAAACATATTTCGAAAATTTTGCAATTTTTCTCTTATATTTCCTCTATATTCTATATCGTCTTGAGTATATCCCACAGATGTACTATTCGAGGCTTACGCTAGATCTTGAATGCTCGTATTCGAGTTTGCCATTTCAAAATCGATCGTCCTCGGTTGGTTGATGAATAGTTTGATATTTTTCGGTCCATTTTCCGTAGGTGCTTTAATCTTAAGCGAGTGAACCTTAACGGGCTGCGAGAATGCGATGGACATTATCAGTTGCTCATCCTCATCGCTCTGAAGATACCCACTGTCCGAGTTCAAACACTGAGTGAAGGTATGATAGTCCGACTCGTTTAAACACTCGCACTGTTGCTTCATTATGAAACTGGACAGGTCCATCTGAAAAAGAAACCCCGAAAGTTCCTCGGTTAACGAAATAGAAGAGCTGAAGCGAACTTCAAATAAAGTAAAGTGCGATTTGGAGTAATTTTACTTCAGTTCAAACCCTGCAACACTACGATTCGTAAGAATGAAATTTAAAGATACAATTAAGGTAATGAAAAAAAAAAACAATAAAAATGTAAGAGATTAGTAGATTTCATTTAATATATTGTAAGATTTTATTGATGAAATTATAGCTTTTTATCAATAATTTCATATATATGATGTATATTGAAAACTTGACTTTTTTAAATGTCAAAATCACTATCTCTTCTTTTTTCTAATTTTATCTAAATTAAATTAATTTTGGTGCTAACTAAACACGTCTAAATTTACCTATTTCTAAGTACTTATTGTGCTTATCTAATTTGATTTTTTTGTAAATATAAATTGAATTATATATATATATATAATTTGTATATTTATAAAATTTCTTCAACTATGAATTTTTAAACTTTTCTCTCGAGTGTTTTATTTTGATAAAGTGTAAATTTTTCAATCCAAAAGATGATATTTTAGTAAATTAGTATTTAGACGCGTATTGTAATTACAACAATTAGAATTAATTTCCCCCTAATCAATTTTTCATTATTTAAATAAATTATATATGTTTTTGTCATTAATCATTGCGAAAAACACCTAGCATGGATTACAAGCCCGATTATTGTATATTTTTGAATTATATTCATACGAGGTTTAACTCATTTATTGTTAATTTTTTACTAAATTAAGAGATTTAGTTGCGCTAGGTGGGATCATTCAGATAAAGGTCATTAAATCACAAAAGCATGCAAGTATCAAAGTTGTATTATTTTCAATACAATATCTTTCAGATATACATTGACAATATTGTATAATTAAATTGAAAGAAAAAGAATTCCACTAAACTAGAAGCAAAAAAGTCTTCAAGTTACATAAATGCGAAATTATAACAGGTATATTTTGAGATTAACTAAAGCTTAATTCTATCGAATTTAGTTATTTAATTTCTATTAAGTTTATATTTCTCTATTAAACTTATATTTTCAGATATTTTATAAATTAAATTTACTTTCCAAAGTTTGATTTTTATTTAAGCGGCATAATTTTTATTTAAGTGGCGTATAATTTTTACATATAAAAGTTTTACGCGCTAGAACACCATATCAAATATTTTTCAATTTATCACATGTCACATAAATGCTATACTTTGATATTTGCATAACCGAACAGCTTAGCGCACGCTCAACAGTCCCACTTTTTCAATCATAAGAAAATTGAATTTTCTCGTTAGTGCTACTCAATATTGCTAAGTATAATTTCGATTATTACTACCTAGAATTTTTCGATTTTATTATAATTTCCTTTTGTCAAAACTAGAGGTGCTTGAACAATTTTTCATAAAAAATAATGTATATATGCGATAAACTCAGGTCTCTTTAAAAATATTTTTGAAAATGTTCTGTCTTAACAAAATCTGTTTATACTAGCTAGACCGCTCAATGTAACCGAATGTCCATAATGAAATGCCATATTATGTTTTATTTATTTTGTGTATCAATTGAATGCACAAAGTGATGCTTTTCTACATTTTGCCATTATTCTTGTTGTTTCACTTTTGGAAGACAAATGCATAACACTTGTGTTCTGTAAATATACTATTAAAATAAAAGAGAATGTAGATCGAGAGGCGATTTTACATTTTGCCATTATTCTTGCTGTTTCACTTTTGGAAGACAAATGCATAACACTTGTGTTCTGTAAATATGCTATTAAAATAAAAGAGGATGTAGATCGAGAGGCGATTTTACAATAAATTTTACAATAAAGGCGCTACTTGAATGGATATTCGACTGTATGTGAAATAATTGTCACAATGGCAAGATCAGAATTGTTAAATAATTGACAATAAAAATTATAAGTTTTCAGCGCACAAACAAAGTTTCGAAGATACAGATATATTAAAATAATTGCTCACACGTAATTTATTGAAAAGAATGTATATATGCAAATAATTGTGAGAGAAATTTTGTAAGTAACTCCAGCCAATCTGAATTAATTTCCACAGAAAATTTCGCCTACGAATCGGTTAAAGTTAAACGGCAACTAGTGATGGCTAGTGGCAAGCTATTCATTGGTACTTATTCCAGTAAAACAGAATTGCGGCGAGTAAAATCATTCCGAAGATGTGGTAATAGGCGTTTGCGGTGTTTCGTACATGGCCGGGCAGGGAGTCCACGGTCGCGTCGTCCGAGTCGTCAGCGTCCCCGCTGCCATAGAACTGCTGGATCTTGGATTCCAGTCCCACTGGATCCGCGCCTTGGCAGTGGCCCAGTCGCGTGCGCCTGCGGTAAAAGATGAAGGTCGGCATCGCGCTGACGTCCTGCATCGAGGCGGTTTCCGCGCATTTGTCCACGTCCACTTTCAGAAACACTGCCTTGGGATACTTGAGCGACAGCTGCTCGAATATCGGAGCGATTCTCTGACAAGGCCCGCACCTATGCAGCCAAACAAGGGGAGACATGTATTTATTTATTATCCTCTTTCTTAGGACTTTCCATTCTCCAGCTCATTGCTAAAATGAGATATTTGTTACAAAATTAGAATACACACAAGTAACTATTATCATCCTGTAACACTTTCTATTTATACCTATATTTAAAATAGACAAAAAAATTATTTCAAGAAATATAAGGTTGTGACTCCAAATACCACTGAATCTTTTGAAGAACTCTCCTGTAAAATTATATTTTATCTTTATGTTTTTCTTGAGAAGTATCAATTTTCATTTTCATCCTTTTAAAAGTGAACGACTTAGTCATCCAGCTTTAATTATAATTTCAAAAGTGATGAGCAGTCAAAAAAACTTTTTCCAAGTCATAATTGACATTTGGTAAAAGCTTATTCATAAAAAGAAAGTGAAATGGATCAAAATGTAGTCACTCATATATAAAAAAAAGGAATAGAAAAGATGTTAAGATAAATAATTGATGCTTGATCAAAGAAACATAAATATAGACAGTTCTGTTCTATGATTTTGCAGTTATGCTCTTTTCCTTAAGAGAGGAGTATGAAAGGGATCTTGTTAACGCAATGACTTCAAACCAATAAGCTCATCAACCGGAAATTAAATTCTTACTTTGACAATTTGCATTGTAATTTTGACGGCTAGTCGATCTCTGATGAAAAATTATGGTTCGTCATATTCGAGGAAACGCTTATATTGATACACAATCGTGTTAAGAACCTGAGTTGTGACGTGCTAAAAATCAGAACGCTGGAATAAAATCGAATTAACAGGAGATAAACGTAGTGAAGAGCATAACCTAAAAGACGCTTACCAACTCGCTGTGAAGTCTACGATGACGAGCTTTTGGCCAGCATTGGTTAACTCGCCGTTGAAATGACGATCATCGTTAATTACTCGAACCGCTCCCATTTTGTTTTGATTGACTTGTCGTTTAATTACATTAAATTCACTACTCCGATTCGAATACCCACTGCACAAAATCAACTAAAATCAACCGTCAATTCCAAATCCGTCAAATCCAGAATGACTGGCAGTTTACATGTTTAAAGTTGGCAAGGGACAAAGTTGCGCCAGGTTGGGAAATTTTCCCCTAAAAATAATTTGGTGATTTTCATGTTCCTATAAAGTTTTAGGAATATTGTAGCGTTTATAGAATTCATATTTAGGTTGGTACCATGTTGATTGCGTTTGTCGGCCGGCACACGGCACGTGCGGCGTGTATCGCGACGGCGGGTACATTCCGATCGTGCATCGGATGGGTTTGCTGCATGTACAGAGGAAATCGCCGAGAGTTTTCGTACGGTGAGCCTCCACGAAGACTTCACACATTCACGTCGACGTCACGACAGGCGATGTGCGCGGAACTTGCTCACCTCGCTGTCGACAGGTTTTTCAGGTTATGACGTGCCCTACCCCTCGGTCATTCGGCGGGAGATGTGGCGTGCGGTCAACCTCGCCACCCCATGGACTTTAGAGAGCCAGTCTGAGCCCGTCTTCCTACGGTCGCATCTCGCATTCATCGCCGTTCTTTTAGCGCGCTTTTAACCCCCTTCTTCCCCCCTCTTCTTTGTAAGCGACATGGTGACCGAGCGCAACGCGGCGTTCGATTTCGCAGCCGCATTAGCCCTGATTCTTTTAATCCTCGCTACGTGCTTGACGATTTTCTACAGACTGAGGTGAGTCTACAACTTGCATTCTATGTATGTACGTTTTCCCGCCGTTTTCATGAGCGCGCCTCATGTATTGCAATTATGCATCTTGCAGAGCGAGGTGGCCTGTGAAAGTAAACTGCTGGTTTTGCAATGAGAACACGAAGATCTGGCGGCAAGACCTGAATTGGTGGTTGTGCCCTTGGTGCGAACAGTACAACGGTTTTTCCAAGGTAAATCGCAGTCTACCTCAGTTTTTTCCAGCTATACTCTATTTGCTGAGAGACTCCATTTTCTTAACAGATCTGTTTTTTAATTCTAAATGAATCTCTTGCACACTATTCATTCTTTCTCTTTTTCTCTCAATTGAGAAAAGAAAAGGATGAAAGTTAGAAAATTCAGCTGAAAAGAGCACACTTGTATGTAGAAAAATACAAAAATATTCCTTGCAGGATGGCAACTACAAGTATGATATTCCAGAGCAGTACACAACGCCGAAAGTACGTACGAGATATTGTCGACTGTTTGATGGAGGTGACAACTGCCACATCCTCGAGGATAAACTCTGTATGTATTGCAATGAGCGGGAAAGTCAGAAGCTGCTGGAGCTATCCAACTTTGAGCCCAAGAGCGAGAAGCACTTTCATACGGAGCTGAAGGCGTTTAAGGAGTACCTGGAAGGGAGGTATCCGCTGTGCGACAGCTGCAAATCAACAGTGCGAGATGTGCTACGCAGGCAGACAGCATGGCTAACTCGTTACAAGATGCTCTTCTTTCGGCGGAAACCAATAAAAACGCTTATCAGCGTGAGTACATTTTTGTCGTTGAGGATGTATCACATATATTTTCAAGACAATAAAAAAATTGCAGATTGTTCTGCATTGCAGTTAAAAATAATACAAGAAGTTTAGCGACGATTTTGTATCTAACTAAAAAATTATTTCAATGAGAAGAAGAAATTGTTCTAATATAATTAATGATGAAAAAAATCTTTTTTTTAAATATAGGTGTTCAACTATTTTTTATATAAGTATTTTCAAGTATTTTAAGGGTGATAGGGAATTCAAGATGATATATTAACGTAAAATTCATAACTATACTAATTGTTTCGTAAATAACTTAGTCAATATTTTGATTACTTACTAACTATTCATACAAAAAAATTGAGATTGTCATTTTTTAAAATAATTTAATTTTTCAATAATAAATAAATTATAAAAATGTATCATGTTTATAATTTATTTACTTTATTATTATATATTTATTATTATAACACAATCATAGTTTATTTTGTTGTTTACTATATATATTGTTTATTTAAAGTGTAAATGTTGAAATTTCCAATTTCAAACTTTTACTTTGCAGAGACTATATATGTGATACATCCTTAATGTTTAACAGCACATTTATTACATTATCACAAATATCTCTGAACGTTTTCCATTAATGTTTCTAACAACGTGCAGTTGTAGCAACAAATAATCATTGATTAGTACTCTTACAGAAAGCAAAACAGTGGGAAACACTTTTTCGACTTATCTCGACAATCCTGGTCACAATGCTCATGCACGACTTCGTTTGGCTGCCAATCGGTGGACTGCTCTTTCGTTTGTTCATTTGTTGGGCGAGCTTCAAGACAAGATTAAACAGGATTATCAAAGTAATATGGATATTTTTATTGTTTTGCATCACTATTTCCGTATCCGTTAAGAGTTTGATGACTCAAAATGTTTGGCTTATAACGGAAGTCTTCATGCAATACCGCGTGGTGAGTTGAACACGACTGAAAATTATTTATAGCGCTTAAATATATTTCAGGATGTTTACTATCGAGAAAACTTGGAATTTTCAGAGTATTTTTATTTTGTCCTTGAAAATTTTGGATTTTTATGAGATTTATTGATATTCAGACAAATTTTTGAAATTTTACATTGTATATTATAATAAAATAAATTTATTTCAAAGCTGCATTAAAAAATCCTTTAATGTTACCTGGAATTTTGATTAAAATTCTTGGAAGATCCAGGAATTTTCAGGGAATTTTTTTACAAAATTCAAGTAAACATCCTGAGTATATACATTTAACTTACTAGTCTGTCTTTTCAGGTGGTGGCATGTGTATTTGCCATAGATTTGTTTATTCATTTGATGAGACTAGATTTTGGTATGACTAAAAATGCATTGAATGGTTCAGTGGCATTTAAGAAAATCAAGTTGCGCTCACGAGATACCGTTTCGCCTCAACTCGTGTATACCAGTCAAAATAACGTACCAAGCGAAGTAAACGACAGTATTAAACCATCCGTCTATACGGCGGGTGAATTATCTTCCACTGAAATCAAGTTCAGCAAATCGCATTCAGCAATGCAAGTATTTTACGTCACCTCTGTTTTTCTTAATACATGAACACTCTTATTATTTCTATTTCTTTTTAGATTGAGACAGAAGCTGTCTACGATTACTGCAAACGATGGCATCAATGGTTATCTAAGCTCTGTACCTCGGCGTGAGAACGGTCCATTAGATAGTTGCTGCTTGAACGACAGTCTGAGCACTCTCCTCTTGAGTGAAGATCCACCGAGATACAACAGAAGTGCGAAAGTGGCGCCGGCGATTTTCGAACGAAGGGTGTACAGCGCGACGAGCTCCGAGAATCTGTTTATTAGGAAATCTAGCAACATCTACGGCAAGAGGAGGTGCATCCTGTCGCCGCCGAAGCTCAGATCGGTGACGCAGACGTCGTGGGTGGCGGGCGGTTACTGGCAGGAGGGTATGATGACCGCAATGCCGCCGACGCTCTCGCGGTCGTCCAGCCAGAGTTCTGGCTTCGGATCGGTCGGCTCTTCCAATCTCGCGCCATCCCGCGAGCCGTCCGTGCACGAGTTCGACCGGTGCTCTGTTGTGTCGGAAGCCACGCGATGGTCATGCCAGACGCGGCGTCTCGTCTCCAGGCACGACTCGCCGGTCCCGCGTTCGCAGTCGCGGTATTCCGACGCGACGGGAGGCCATTCATCAGCGGCACCGTCGCCGTCGCCGTCGCCATCACCATCGCCATCGCCAACGATTCGCGCCGCATGCAACGCGGACGATTATGTCCAGGAGAGCTACGCTCGCGGACCGAACGTCGGGGAACGGAACGGTTGGGTGCCGTTGATGCATGCCGGTTCCCATACGACTACGGTCGTCACGAGCCCCGGTTGGCTGTCCGCGATGCTCTGCGGCTCGCTGATACTAAACATGATAGTGCTGTGCGCTACGCTGTTACGTTAACGTCGCGACGACCAGAATCGCCGCGCGCCGGGTTATTGTGTGTTCACGCGGTAATTTTTATCAATCGTCACGACTATTTATGTGATTGCTAGTGTTAAATGAACTTCGAGTACTCGGCGAGTTTGGTCGCTGCGATCAATTCGGTCATTTTTCTTTTCTCTTCTCTCGCGTGCGATCTTCTACTGCCGATTTCTTAGATTCTAAGGATTTAATCTTGAACTATAAGAATTGCTTACAGTTAATACTTGCGAGTAAATCTCGGGAAACGTCAGACGCCGATTTTTCTCAAACTTTTTACAGTTTCTTATGTCAAAGTATGAAGAAATCTCATTAATTTCTGCTCAAATTAATTTTTTTAATTAAAAAGAAACTTATTTTACTGAAATACACGACTTTATACATGTTTAAAATAAGAATAAATCTATATCCGAATTTTTGAAATTCGACACATAGAACACTACAAGAATAATTAAGAAATGGTTTCACTTGCAGAAAACTTGAAGAGTTCGTTTGGGGTAGTTTAGGGCCGTGTTTGAACATGTTTGTCCGTTACAAAAATTTTTGCAGAATTGCTAATGCAATCATTAAATTTTATGTTACACGCTACTAGATTTTCGATTCCACTTTTATATTTCGGAATATGGTCGCATTGTCCTCGCGATATATTAAAAGGACGGGTATCAATTAACTCAACTATAACTGCAGAAAACTTTAGAACATAGCAAAGAAGTTGATCCGGATTAGTCTTATGTCACTTTAACTAAAAAAGAAAACAGAATTATCTCAAATTAAATTACTATTACGCAGAAGATAAACTAATCTTGTTTCTGTTTTGTTACTTTTTTATATTTTTTATTTTTTTAATATTTTTTATATTCTTTTATTTTTAATATTTTTTAGTCATTTTTTCTTATATATAATAATTTTATTTATAAATTTAATTATAAAATTATATAATTTATTTATAAAGTGTATTAATTGTTTAAGAAATACAACAGTAAGTTATTCAACAAAATTTTCACAAATTGCAAGTTTCATCTATGTGTTAATCATAGCATTATTCTATATTTACATCTGTGAAAATTATGTTGTATAACATACTATTGTATTTCTTAAACAATTAAAACATTTTATAAAATTGTTACGACCATAAGAAAAATGACCAAAAATATGAAAAATAAAAAACTGAAAAAAGTAACAAAAAACAGAAGTAAACTTTGATTTTTTTAGTTAGGGTAACGTATAATTAATTTAGATCAGCCTTCTTGCCGTGTTTCTGAAGTTTTCTGCAAGTGGAATTGTTTCTTAACTATATGTATATATTCTTTTTATGATCTATGCATCGAGTTTCAAAAAATCGAGTGTAGATTCAGTCTTACCATTAGGAAATAATGCTTTAAACATGTGTAAAATCGGGTATTTGCGTAAAATAAAAAAAATTTAGCTAAAATTAATGACAGATTTTTTTTCATATTTTAACATAACAAATAACTATAAAAGATATGAGAAAAATTGACACTTGATGTTTTCTCAGGTTTACTTGTTAGGGGTGATAGAATTACTGCCAATCAAGGGACGAGCACCATATTCCATTCTACTGCTGGAAAAATAGTAAATACAACATTACATTGCCAATATACATGCTTGTCGAACATATCTGCCAGTCTCTTCTTCTGCCCCTATATTGGATTTTCGACCTCACATATTCTTTTTTTTATAATTAGGATGTCTTTAGAGAAACACCCTGCTTTATTCTTAGACCATCGCAGTCTCGAATTTTCTGAACTGTATGAATTACCTTCTATATTTATGTAAATATTTGACTACTCGTTTTCTTTCATGTTACCTCTTTTTTCCGGCAAGCCTGTTTGCCATTTTCGAGAAATAGCGTCTCGAATCTTAATTGCCAGACGTAGGGCTGGCCTCTACGAGGGGGCAATCCTCGCTCAATATCAATTTCGCGAATGTGTAAACGTATCTCCTGGCGCATGTCGAATACAATACAATCTTCCGGGTCTCAAATCGCGACAGTTAAAATGTGAACGCAGAGGACAATTTGCACGTCTCATCTGAGAATAATTTTGCTTGAGAGAAAACAGTAGCGTTTGAAGTGTTTCGTAATGTATCAGTTTTCATTTATATCAGTGCACACTGAATGGAGCACTTTACGTAATGCTTTTTTTCCTCATTTGAAATTACTCTGCACGAAAGAGATGGGACGCGCGAACGCCTTTTCCTATAATTAATACAACAACTGCAAGCCTCAATGAGAAATACGTATGTAATTTTAGAAATAAGCTAAGTATATTTGTTTATGCATTGTGCCCTGAATATCTCCTGTTTTCATTTCATTATTTATCAATAAAAAGATTGATTGTACATACTTGCCGAGAACTTTGTAAAAAAAAAGAAAAAGAAAAAATGCGCCCTGCGATAGGTACACTATACGTGAAGCCTTCCTAGCCTGTGGACTAGGAAAAACTTGTTGTAATAAATCATGTTGCTTATTGTATTCCGATTATTGTATGTTTTGATATCTATAATATTGTACAATTCTACCGACAAGAATAAAATGTGAACTTTTACAATATGATCTATAGATTGTCACATTTAATCCATTCCTTTCCATCGTTCTATTTATAGAATGGTATCTTTTCATTTTTTCTTCTTCATGTACTTAATCTTTTCAAAATTTTTAATCTTTTTAAAAATAAAAAAGTCAGTAATTCTGAGGAAAGAAGAAAATCGGTTGACAAAATGCAGAGGAGAAAACAAGTAATTTCGTACATATTGACTAAGGAGCATTAAAACTTTCTTTGCAATTTGTACAACTTTAAAAGTAACGCAAATCAAATAAGTAAATTGGTAAAAAGTTCGGAATCCTTTCAGCTCGAAGGCTGAGACAGGGCGATCAATACAGAATCTTACGCACGCATAGTGAGATGTGTGTATGTATAATATATATATTTTTATTATTACCTTATAAATATATTTCTTTCGGAGATTACTTCGCCGACAATATGCGGTGCGACAATAAATAAATAAGTGAATACAGTCGTGTGATTTTCCTTATTCTTGTTCTTCCTTCAATATAAGCATTCTCGTTTCGATAATCGAATAATGATAATAGTATAACGATATCACCTTAAAATTACAGTTGTAATCCGAGAAGAATATTGTATTACAATTTATATAGTACCTTGTAGCTACAGCCTCTCTTCTACACCCTGCATACAAATTTACTACCACCTAGTGTCTAGGAAAGAAATTGTTTAGAA
Organism: Solenopsis fugax; assembly: GCA_003595255.1. NCBI lineage: Eukaryota > Metazoa > Arthropoda > Insecta > Hymenoptera > Formicidae > Solenopsis > Solenopsis fugax. Next base: position 22,430 of record QKQZ01052532.1, read on the forward strand.
TTGCAGCTATGCATTTCTTTTTTTCACGGTTTTCTTTTTATCTCGCTTTCGTTACTTTGCTGTTTCAGATGAGGTAGATCTGAACTCGATCTCGCTGATGCGGAAAGCATTCTCGTATGATGGAAAAATAAGATCGTTACACAAGTCGTTGCGCGAACTCGAATCGTAGGAGAACTCCATTTATCACGTTCTGCTCGCTGAGATTCTCTCTGTGAGATCGGATCTCTCGAAACAACGGAACGGGGATCCTATTTTTTTTCCATCTTCCTTCCGAAAGACCGCGATGAAGAAACGAAGAAAGCGCTCTTCGCTCGTCGTCGAGACGAAGGGACTTAGCGGTTGTAGATCGACCTCTTCTTTAACAGTGACTGACTGGATGGCTGCGTGCACATAAATCGTTATAATCTCGCCTACTTGACTGCGAATATAAGTGTGTAGTGTAGCATTATTTTTTTCTTTCTTTACTCAAACACACCGGAGACGTTACGAAAATAATATACCGATAGCTCTGTCTTTTCCGCGCACATTGGCGAATGTTATTCGATACATTACACATACATCATTAATAATAAGAATCGATCGTTGCTGTTGCGCTTATGAGGGATTGTTATCATCTATCACAAAGATCGGTATAGCGATTTCTTACACGATTTTCTTACTACGTAATCTCTTTTTAGCTTCTCAATTACGTCGCGAGAAGGGAAGGGGAGGGAAGAGGGGGATTCAAAATCTCGACAGTCGCGGAATTACAATTGTTTTGTCGAAGCCGATGATTAATTGAATTAATCGGCAGGAGAAAGGGAAATTCGCGGATTACAGGCGCAATTACAATTTTCAGCGCAATACGATTGGGAAGGCGGGTGGGAGACGGGAGGAGAGAAATACATTCATCGGCGTCTAAAGAGGGACGCGCGTCGAAGAGAGAAACATTAACATTACAGGTGTGTATTATGTTATATCTGCGATAAATACAATCGTGCATAGAACGCATGCTTGCCTTCTTTCTTTCACCACGGAGGGGAACGTATCCTCTCCTTTCTACTGTTCCGTTCGCGAAACTCTAACGTGACACGTTACATGTATATATATAATATGTATATTTCGTATATTTACATACACCCGACAAAAATAGCTTAACGATAATTGCACTCGCATTAATGCACCACACGCTTGTCAGCCGTCTTCACCCACGTACGAGCGAAGAGGGGTGGAAAAAAAAAGAACGCAACTTCCTCGTCCTCGATACAGTTATATATCACAAAAGTTAAGAGAGAACCTGGAGATGGTGTGTGATAGAAAAGAATACAAGTATTAGTCGAATACTTCTTCTCGATTCGCGTTTACATTACATTACTTGCTTCCCCGTGCTCCACGAAAAAGCTGCCACGAAGATGCAACCTCTACTCGTTATCGTTAAATAAATCCCGCGAACGCTCTCAGTTTAGCACAGATCTGAGAATTTCCACGTCCGAGGAGGATCGAAAAAATATCTTAATAAAGTATCTTAATAAATAGGCTCTCTCGCTCGCGACGGAGGCAGATTATACATTGATTATGCGCGCGATTGTGAGAGCGGCACTAAACGCAGGATATCGCGGAGTAACGGGGAAATGCACGAGTGCCGTGAAAGGCCATCGTCAGCGTCGGCCCGGGCCATTCGCGTAGTCGGGGCGATTCATATCTTATCGCGATTTATAAATTAGCAACGATACGGCTATCTCGACAGCGCGTAATCATATATAGAGAAGCCTTATAAAACAGATTTACAAAGAGACGTACAATATTTCGTGTGTAAAATTGGGCGGAAAAAAGAGCGTAGAAAATAACGTGATATAAAATAACGATCGCGAGAACTGGGCTCTAGGCTTAATAAAAAAAAATTGTGAGGAGCTCTCGAAAAGGATCAATGACGCCGCGAATGAGAAACGCGTAAGCGCGAAACTCCGACGGAGAATTTCCTTCACTTTCCTTTCTTCCTCTTCTTTCCTTCCTTTCAAGACACGCGACAAGTAATTTCACACCGGGTTTCACCGCTCGCTCGTAATCGGAAGAAGCGAGGAAGAAGAAAGTCCGAGAGGCTCGTCGGAGGAAGGCCGAGCCATCTTCTCGTCGCTCGATGGTCGCCAGGGAGCAGCAAAAGGAGCGTGTCGGGGATAAATTAATCTAAATTAGACGCACGCGAGAGAAATGGTCGGCGAGCTGTACGCTGTATACGCACGATATAGATGGTTCAAATCGCTCTACTTTCCTGTCGCAGAGTAGGTCCTCGTGAATGTCCCTCGCACTGAGACCGCACGCGAATCGGTGCCGTGACGCGAGAGCTCTGGAGAGACAATTCTTCGCTTGATTGAGGATCAAGCGTGCCCTCCGGCAAGGATGCGCGCTGGCGACCCTTGGCCTCGATACCCACGACGCTAAAACTCGGTTTGAATTGCCATCTTTCGTGCTCGGACGAAATTTACACGGAATAAATGGTTTTGTGGAAGTGTCTAAAAATTTAGCTGGATACAAATCTGAAAATCTTATTGGGCCATCAACCGCACGTAATATTGCAATATTACGTGCTGTATGGACAAATAATTGTGATTATAATTATCATGATTATTAAATAATTGTAATTATTTTGATGGTCCAAAATTTTCAGATCTGTATCTAGCTAAATTTTCAAACACTTCCGCAAAATCGTTCTTTCCGGTAAAGATACTACAATCAGAATCTGATCAGCAAGACAGCCAGTTTTGATTGATTGACATGTTTTGCCAACTCCTGAGACAGAGAAAAAGATAAGACAAAGATAGAAGAGGAAGAAAATGAGATAAAAATTTAATGAATGTATATCTTTCCCTTTCTCGCAGGATCTTGCCAAAATCGCCTTATGATCAGACTTTGATTGGAGGATCTCTAAATGATATCGATTTCATTTATACAATTAATGTCTTCTAATCGCTCAATATTATTAATCATCTGCAGACTAAATTGAGGATTTTTGCATATATTGTGTCAATCAAAATATTTTTCTTTGAAATATATTATGCAATTTGTAAAATATTGGCTGTCTATGAGTGTATTTTTATCTATAATTTATATATAATTTATATATAATAGACTTTATCAGATTTAACGCCAATTAATAAAACTGAATGGTTATTTCTGATTACGTTATTTATCTTAACTCTGAGAACAAGCACCAAGCATCAGCACGAAACAGTATCTATATATATCGTTCCAGTTTAAGAATAATCATAGTATAAATTTGGGATCTGACACAATGCGGGTAGATTTCAACACAAGAATTTTTACAGATGATTTTAACATAAATATGAAATGTTTATGTTCTGTATATTGTGAGCTTACTGTCTGATCTTATTTAATTATAATCAGAAACATGTAGCGAAACTGCGTTCGACAAAATTTATGACAAGAGTTAATCAACGTCTGAACAAGATTAGTGGAAACAAATTGCACAATATATTGTACAAACTTTCGACATAGGTCAGATGATCAATAATATTGAGCATCTAGGGACGTACAATTTTGTATCACGTTATTTATTTGATTTGTTTGACGATCGTGAGTTCTTTAGCGACGAGTGGAGACGAGTTTTCACCGTGCGCTCTTATTGCGAGGTATTCTTATCAGCTAGCAGAGAGATTTCTTATGATTACGAATACTAGTGTAAGCCGCGATCATCATTACACTCGCTCGAAGCCGCATGTCCGATCGTCTTCTCGATTAGTGAATTAATTAGCATTTGAATTAAATGCGTTAAGTCTTCGTTGCCTCTTTCCCGAGATCTTCGAGGATCCTGATCGAGGTGATCGCACGATCCTCACTACGAACTCGTAAGATTGCGGCAAGAGTTTTTCTTGATTCTCAGTTTTTAGACTGAATGCGATTTAAATAAAAAACACTAAAGTATAAATTATTTCGTGGGAGTGGCGAGAGACTCCTCCGTGTAATTCGTACGATTCAGACATACAATTTAATATCTATTATCAAAT
>QKQZ01052537.1:0-11398 GCA_003595255.1 Solenopsis fugax
ATGTACACAAAGTTTCAGATTTTTTTGAATTTCCGGGTTGCCTAACGTTCCTTGTCAGTTAAGCCAGCTTCCCTTTTTTATCTGACTTCTTTTTACATTATGGTTTCCTTTCTTCTCTTCTTTGTATCGGAATTGGATTGCTTCGGTCGGCGTTCTGTTAATCTCAATTAGATTGCTGCGATCGAATTCTGTATACCGCCCGCGCAACCCGGTTGCGTGTATTGTTACAAGGTCGCATATTTGTTACATGTAGAAATGTAAACGATTTGGCTCATCATATCTTTGATTGTCGCAACCTTGATACTTGCAATATAAGTATAAACATCTTTGAAAAGAGTATGCAAAATTGGGAAAATTTTGTGTATAAAACCAATCTGAAACTTAACACATAGTATGACGTAAAATATAAAGAAATCTAACCAGAATCGAATGACTAAATAAGTGGATCCTGGTCAAAAATCAAACAATGGACCCGATGGGTCATGTGACAGTGCCTATATGCCACTCATACAATCTCACTATGATAATGGAATAAAATTGTTTGTGAATGGCCTGTCACAAACACTACAGTTTTGCCGGCTATATGAATGGAGAATGTGCTTAGTTCATACAACTTCATAAAATTGATGATTAGTAATTAGTAGGGCTTTATCCATTTTCTGCGTCTTTTTCATTATTGTCGATGTGCATTTCTGCATAATTTTCATCAGAATTAGCATCCTCTTCTTTTTCTTTTTCTGTTCCCTCACTATCTTCGAGTTCTGGAGAATCAGAGGATGCATGTGATCGATGACGAACCTGATATCTTCGATGACGATGATCAGATGATGCAAGTCGAAGATGGTGATGAGAGAGAGAAGAGAAAGTAAAAGAGAATACTGCCGATTCTGATTATGCAGAAATAGATTTCGACAACGAGGAAGACAAAAAAGTAGATAAAACCCTGCCAATCACTAATCATTCATATTATCAAATTTGTTTTTAACATTTTTTAAAGGGATGTTAAAGTAATACGTACGGATTACCGACATTACTTAACACATGAACATCAATCTTCATATTGGATTTACAGAATCTTTTTACAAAATTAAATACGCGTAAAAAGAAAGTGCGTACTGGTACATTTTACAAACAAATCGAACAATAAGTTAAAAATTCACTTATACTTCTATCACCTGAGATTAATTTTACCTTAATACAAAAGTTGTGTAGCTCGTACGTACAGAATGAGACATGCACGCAGTTCAGATAACACTAACGGATAATACTGACTGCGTGAAATTACGATTAACTGCGAAGCAAAATAGATATTTGGTTATTTAGCTTTACATGTATACGTCTAGCTTTTTTTTACATGGGGAAATCCATCATGGATACCCCCTCTCTCGGGGAAGAGGGGGAGGTTATATCGGACTCCGACCGACTAAAACCCCATGGTGGGGCCCTCCTGTCCAGACGAGGGGGTGCCCCGGGATCGCAAGCATTTCAACCACGGAGTAATAGGAAGGAGTAAAATCTCTGCATTTCAGTTTCGACTCCACAGTGGCAAAAAAAATTCGTAGTGCTTCTGTCGCTGACAACCTCGTCTATCCGGATGTGATAGAGGTGGAAATGAAACGTGAAACGTGAAATCAGACTTTCAGTTTTCAGTGAAAAGTGGTAAAAAGTTAATATGGTTAAAAGGTGCTGTGCTGTACCAATGGACAAACAAGTACAAAGAAAAACAAAAGTGACCAATGGAAAAATAAAAATCTTTTCAAAACACCAAAGGTTAGTTTTAAAAGTAAGGTTATGCTTTTTAATTAAAATATGTGAAAATGCATTGTATACGACTTATTGTAAAATATACAATTTTGTTTGTTATATTATAATGATTACTTATATTTGTTTCTTTACATATTAGGATAAAAATCTATTGCTCCAATGGAGCAACAAATTAATTAACTTGAGGAAGCCTCTGACTGAAAGCAGTTATGTTTGCGAAGACCATTTTAAGGATGATGACATGAAATGGGATGAAACGCTACTTACTTACAATATATCGTTCACAACGAATAATACCTAAGTTAAAAGTTGGTGCAATTCCAATGACAATGAAAGAAAGAATAGATGGCTTATCGGAACAGCACATTGAATTAGAATGTGCATCTGATATTGTTGCGGACCCCGTAAATGTCAGTATGAATCCAGCATTCGATGAATCAATAATGAAATATCCACAAACCACTATTAAAAATGCGGAAAAGTTCAATTTCAAAATTTTGCAAGAAACATACCGTAATTTGCCATTGCCAAACGAACATTGGGCAGCACTTATCAGTGAAGGAGGCAAATCTGTAATGTTTTTGACCATAAAACAACAAATACTTCGGCGAATTGAAATAAATGAAGATTTCTGCATTCGAGTATTTTTGGATGATATTCAGATACGAATAAAAGATCTAACCAGTCCAATTGTATCGGAAGAAGATATTGTGAATGCGATAACATTAATTGATAATATGGAGATTTGTGATAACTTCAAAGAAGCAGAAAGGTTACTGAGTAAATAATTAGTAAAGATTTTACAAGAAATCAAATTACAAATAATAAATTTTAATTGTATATATGAATAAAATAAATGCTTAATTGAAATAATTTATACAAATTTAGACAAAAATAGTATTATACATTTAAGAATAGTGAAATTGTCTATAAAAAATTAATTTCAGTGCTTCATTCTAATAATTATAAATATATAATTGTAAAAAACTTATTTTAACCGTTTAATTTCATTTTGAGATACATCTGGGAACTAAAGTTAATTTTGTAAAAACTATCGAGTGCGCCACTGATGTGGAAAATAATTGCAAATGTGTGAGTAGATCAAACTGGCGGTGCGATGGATTTTTAAAATGTCAGACATGTACTGGTCCGCAGAAGTTGTGCAAGAAGTGCACTGAAAATAAGGGAAAAGAAATAGAAAAAATTAACTTACTGAAACGTAAAATAAAAGTAGTTACTCAAGCCAAAAAGTACATAATCCGAAAAAACAAAAGATTGAGATACAAGGTATAATTCAATTACTCTCCTAATTTTGTGGGGTAAATGGGAATGTTAAGAATATATTTGGTGAATTGTATTTGTAGGTTGATATGCTGAAAAAAAAGTTAATGACATCGATGCAGGAATGTTCAAAAAGACAAGATGAAGTAATTGCAACATACATTCAACGATTACCCGATGCTCAAAAAATCATGGTCGAGGAATGTTTCTCAGCATCAAAAAGAAAAGGGAAACAAGGTCGCCGATATGCCATTGATTGGGTATATGAATGTCTCCTCATGCGAATAAAGAGTCCTTTATACGAGCATTTGAGAAAAAGAGATATATTACCCGTTCCAACGCAGTCTACGCAACTGAAATATATCACTTCTTTGGACATTGGAGTTGATTTCAAAAAGGAATTATTTCCGACTCTTCGGACTAAAGCCGCATGCATGAGCATTCAACAAAGACGAGGTATATTTTAAAAACTGTATTTTACTTAAATATTGGATGATTTCATTTGTTATTAATAAAATGCATATTTGTAGGAACGTTGCTGGTAGACGAAATGAAAATAACGGAAGGTGTTTCATTCGTTCGAAAGGATGTCAAAGTGATTGGTTTTACTAACCTCGGGAATCATACACCCTCTCATCATAAGGATGAACTCGGAGATCACGGATTAGTATTTATGTTTCAAGGAAAGTGGATACAAACACTGGGAGCATTTATATCGAAAGGATGTGCGTCTGGAGAAATTTTGCATAAATTGCTGCTAGAATGCATCATCTTGTTAGAAGATGCAGGATTTTTAGTCGACTTTATTACCACGGATAGAGCATCATGGAACCGAACCATGTGGAGGAAATTTGGTTTGAACGAAAATACATGTTCATGTCAACATCCCACTGATGACAAACCGGAAACTGTGGTTTACATCCGATTTCCCACACTTAATTAAATGTTTTAGAAATCGCGTCGTACAGCAACAAATTATGAACGTAAGAATATATAACGTAAGAATATATACGTAGTAATAGAAACATAAATATAATATTTATTATTATAATCAATCAAAATCTGTTATATTTCAGACGCCTGACGGAGTTATTCGGACTGCACATTGGGATGCGGTTATTGAAATGGACAATCCAAAAGCGTATACACTGAAAGTATGCCCGAAATTGAAAAGCAAATACGTACATCCAAAGCCGTTTCAAAAAATGAATGTGGCTCTGGCTTTTCAAGTATGTATTGGAAATTTTATATTCATTACCATTTTTTCTTGTCATACACGTATTTCATTAATTGTATTATAGTTTTTCAGTTCCTCAACTGCAAGTGGAATGCGCATGTATAAAGAAGATCATCCAGCATTGCGAGATTGCGAAGGCATGATCACTTTCATTGAGCTCATTAATTCGCTTATTAATGTAATGAATTCGAAATCACCATTAGAAGCAAGAAATAATCTGACTATTCATAAATCGGTAATATTTAGTGCTATTTTGATAAAAATCTTATGTATATTGTGTTCATATTTTTGTATTTGCCATAATAATGTAATCAATTTGAATTTTAATTCTGTTAAAGATATTGCAAGATTTTTTGAAATATCTTCAGGAGTGGGAAGATATCACAAAGAATAATAAGGAGTCATTCATTACACCACAAACGAGGCTTGGTTTAAAGGTGACATTAACGACGACAATACAATTACATTCTTTTCTCATAGATCAGTGTGAATACGAATATTTTATGACGTCCTGCATGAATCAAGATTCCCTCGAAGTAATTCCATTTACGTACACAAAATATGTTAATTTTGTCACATATTAACTTATAAACATGATATACCATACGATTAGTGTAATTTAATATATATAAACTATTTTATTTCAGCGCTTTTTTTGGTATCCTCAGAAATGCAAGCGGCAGCAATTCTCACCTGGATCGGCTTCAATTCGCTCAAATGTATCGACTTTTAAGCGTGTACTCGTTGATTCAGCCACCTAGAGGTTCCAATATTTCTGGTAGCGATATTCTGCGTACTTTAGTCACCAAAAATGATGTCAAAAATGATGCTAAAGACAATTCTCGATCAATTTTTGAAAAAAAATCTCGACAGCCTTATTAAGACCGGAAATGTGGATAGAATTATTGATGTCTCTAGCTCATACGATCACGATTATATCAATAAACAAACTTCTGATTTTGGAAAGCGTATGTAGCAGGGTATGTTGTGTGAAAGACAAAAACGTTTACAAACTATATAGTATGTGAACATACTCCTCAATATAACGGCAGAAAGATCTGCAGAAAGGGACAAATTCATTATTATAAAAAGCAGAGGCGGACTTCTGCATCCTTCTGATGAAATGTTTACTTTGTGCTCTACATTAGAAAATGCAGTGATAAAAGTCCTGGAATCAAGAGGTTTAAATAAAAATATTTTATTCGAAGTACTCGATACGCTCGAAACTTTTGATATTCCTAAAGTTGGGTGCCTTGACCATAAAAATTCGTTAACCGTGGCTATCATGAATTTTTATTTAACAATCCGGATGTATTTTGCATGCAAAAAGTTCAACGACATAAATGTTCCTAAAAGAGAAAAATCAAAACTCTTTAGAAAGCAATCTAAACTAGCTTAAATTACAAAACATTTTAACTTACAATAATAGTATTTATATTGTTGAATTTTTTATATTTAGGGAACAATTGTAACTTTTTACTGTTTTTACTTCAAACATATTTATGTTGTGTCAATAAAATGAATAACATATTTTCATACTGTTGTACTCTTTTGAATCTCTTCTTTGAATATTCAATCTTTTTAGTTTATTTAAATATTCGCGCCACGGAAGACGGTTAGGTCTTCAGCTATAACAGTGCCTCTACCGGCGAAAAAAAATTGGGGACTGTTTTTAGAACGAAAAGGCCTATGAAGATTTTACTCCTTCCTATTACTCCGTGATTTCAACCAACGGGCGCCCCCCCGAGTCCTCGTCGGTTCCCCGAGGGGGGAACAGCAGGGACCCCGTCCTAATTTGGACCGTCCTAAAAGAGGCCGTTGCAGGACCACCGCGCAACGGTCTCCCCCCCTCGCGGCGTGAGCCGCGTGCAATGGGGGTGAACGTCTCCCACATCCACCCCCTGCGGCCCACCCGCTCTGGCAGGAAGTGCACTCATGTCTCCTCCCCGCCAAGGCCGGAGGGTTACGGAGCCCAGGCGTACGACCGAGCTCTTCTCCACCCTCTNGCCCGAGCTCTTCTCCCTCTCCTCTTCTTCCTCATGGGAGGGGCATCCGGCGCCCGCTCCCTCTCCCTCTCGGCGTCCTCCTTCCGCGAGATCACTTCCTCGCCGAAGGAGGTCGCCGCTTCCCATTTTTCTGCCCCGGAGAGCATGGTCCGAACCATGCTCTCCAGTGACAGTTCCTCTCCTTCATTTAGCCCTATGTATACGTCTAGGTTAGCGAAGATGAATTGTGGTAAACATAACAATGATTATGTCAAATAGGTGACAGATCTTGCGTTAGACAATTATTGTTTGATACAATTATTCTTCTTCATATTTTACCTTATGTTTGTATCTAGTTTCATGACATGACGATTGGTTTTGTACTACAAAATTTTCCCAATTTTGCATACTCCTTTATGAAAAAAAATTATGCGAATCAAGCACATTATAATATTTTTTCTTTCTTCCGTGAACTCTTTAGAATCCCTTTTAAACTCTTTTAAAATTAAAACACAAATAAGTTTTTACACAAAAAGTTTCACTGCAAAAAAATCACTATTAAATAAAAAAAAACATTTTAAAGTTTTTAAAGAAAGCCTTTAACCCTCAGCTGACACACATATTGAATTCGATATTTTGCCACACATGGGTGTACGTCACCCGATCATTTTCAATTACATACATCTCGGTACGTAATGCATAGAATTTGAAAAATTCTTTTTAATTGATACGCCAGAAAGTCAAGAAGAAGACTAAATAGGTGCGAAAATGGAGAAGTTAAATATGTTCGAAATATTCAGAAGATAAGAGTGAACAAATTTATGAAAGCACTTTTGTAAACAGCCCGAGTGTACAACACCTGTGTGTCAACTGGAGATTAAAATAATTTTTTGCTTATTTTTGTTCAATGTTTTATCAAGCTTGTAAAATATAATAAAAAATAACTCTATTTATACGTGTGTGTGCGTGCGTGCGTGCATGCGTGCGTGCGTGCACGCGTGTGTGTGTGTATATAATAAAAAAAATATCAATTTTTAATTTTATGTAATTTAGAAACAAAATATCTGAGCTGAAACTAAAAGACAGATTTAAAATTCTATCTTTCCTCCATAAAATTGCATTTTTAAAAACTACGATTTTTTTATTGATATATTTAATATGATACTTCTTTCGTGAGATGCAAAATCACAAGTATTTTTAAACTTTGAAATAAGAATGTAGAAAAAAGTTTCTTTGAGATTATAAAAATATTTACTATATGTTTGCTGCATTAGGATATGGTATTTTCGAGTGACACACGTTGGGCCGCAATTTCAACTGTGAGAGGTACAACACATGTTTTTCCAATTGCACCTTACGGAGGTCCTGTGGGTGTTAGGACCCATTCCACGCCCAATGTCGTCAACAGATTATCAAGATTCCACAAAAGTGCTGGCCTGACAGACGACGGTACCCGATCCCATTCTCCCGTGTCTCATACAGAACTACCTTTGTCTGTATATCCGTACTCCAATCCTCGACTTCCTCCGTATCCTCATCCAACGATTCTGCATCCTTTGTCGCAGATTCGGCAACCATCATCTCTGAATCAGGTCAACAGCTCCGCGCAACCCAGGTAGCGATTCAATTTATAAAAGACTAGTTTCACGGAGAGCAACAAACTGTAAAGGTGAAATTAAAAGATATTGTGTATTTTATAGCAGACCGCAGCAGAGGCAACGGCTATATTCTGACGACAGTGGAACTTTACCATTGAAGATCTGTGCGTGTTTCGCTCCGCCGAGAGCTTGGATGTACGCGCAGAGAGAGTCCAGCAGCAAGGTGGTCAAAAGGGCGGTCGATTCCTTATTCATTATGGCATGTCATGGAAACATGATACAATACGACTTGGACCCGAAACCAGCTGCTGGTATATTGCAGAAAGAAAATACACTTTATGTTATACTTTTCGAAAGAAAATTAAATGGTTTATATCAGGATTGGACATTTACACGTAAAATATAAATAACGTATACAATGTAAATTACACTGGATCACAAAGTAAAAGTCATGTCTTGTTCTTTGAAGACTGATTCTTATAGATTCTTATAGATTTTTGGGTACTAAAAACTAATCCGACATTTAAATTTGCGCACCACGTCAGGATTTTGTGTAATTTTAGGTTAAATGGACCAATGTTTTTACTTGTTTTAGGAGTGCCGAAGGAAAAAGTCTGTGATGACACCACAATTGAATTGGAGGTCGAAGCAAAGGGTCAATGGCCACTTTGCAGGTCTCCCAATTCATCGGATCTCATCCCACCATTATCCCTATCGAACCCGTTACTGGGTGTTTCATTCGTACCAAAGAACAATCAGGAATTTGACATGGTCGAAGATCGTTGGTTGAGTCAAGTTGAGATTGTAACTCACGCTGGACCACACAGACGATTGTGGATGGGACCACAGTTTGTTTTCAAGACTTATAATGCACCCAGCGGGTTAGTTTCCTTATTTTCCGATTAAGGAGGTTCTTCGGTTTTAAAAAGTCGAGGAAAGTCGCCTATTATGAGATACCTTTTTTGGCTTATAATTTATTTAATTTGTTCCATTAATTTCTATTTTTTATGCAAATTATAGTAAATATATTTAAGTTTTATTGTCAAAAGTTAACAATCGATAAGAGTTATACTTTGTTGTATATGAATTTTTTTTATCAAAATTGCCGATTTTGCTAATTAAAAAAAAAAGGGTTTCTAATATGAGACACAAAGATTTTTTTTATATGAGATGAGTCTTATCGACTTGAGTCTTACTGGATTTAAATTAGGCTCAAAATCTAGTTGACCAATCAAACAGCTCTTTCGATACTCAAAAACTTTTATACGTAACATTTTTTTTCAAAATCTATTCTCTTCGCGATATTCTAAAGTCTCAGTGCTAATACTAAAGGCCGTAACTTTTTTAAGCCTCATAATTCGAAAAGTCCTCAATGAAAAATTTTATTATAACAGCTCTCGAAGTCAGAATATGCAACAGCAAATAAGGATTTCTGAATGTCTTATATTACAAACTCCACGCGGTTTCACCATCACCAAATCTAATATTTATAATTAAGCAAATTATCACATCACATTTTTTTATTAATACAACTTTATTCTATCACTGCATGCAGAATTTATTAATAAATATTTATTTATTATATAAACAATGTTTAAACAAGCTTTAAAGACTCATCTCAAAAAAACTTGACAACATTCAATTTATTTATTTATTATATAAACAATGTTTAAACAAGCTTTAAAGACTCATCTAAAAAAAACTTGACAACATTCAATTTATTTATTTATTATATAAACAATGTTTAAACAAGCTTTAAAGACTCATCTCAAAAAAACTTGACAATATTCAATTTCAAAAATTCTTTTTCAACGACTGCATAATTTAATAATGAATTTTCTACTAAATAGATTTCACCCCAAAAATAATAAGTGTATAATTATACCAAACACATACGCTTATTAATGTAGCTGAAACCACACTACATCATATTAAGAACCTATCCCATAATAGGCGACTTTATTATATCTTTTAATAAAGGAGCTTTTGGCATTGAAATTTTCAAAATAATAAGTAATAAACAAAATTTAAGCGATAAAAATGATCATTTTTGTTAACAATATTTTTTTTAGTATTGATAAATATTATTAAATATTGGTAAACATTGTTGTAGAAAAAATTAAAAAAGGATTATAATAATATGTAAAAAACGCCACATTTTTACAGTGTGACATGATTTAAAGAAATTTGTATAATATATGACCATTTTATTCTTAAACTTGGTACACACTTAGCGAAAGAACACCAAACGAATAGCGAATACGCGTATGAACGTCCACATCACGCACGAATTTTCTTTGATGTACTGCCTCATGAGAGAATCAATCCGAACACGAATCGAACATTCTGTCTCTATATTCTTTGGAGTATACATCTGTTGAATAAGAAACAATGAACATTCGCGTTTATTGTTCGTTCGATATTTTGCTAAGTGTATACCCAGCTTTATATGAAAATAATAGAATAAAACTTCATTTTTTTAATTCCAAAATTGTCTTTAAACTCTACTCTTTTATTATTTTTTTAAATTTTTATATTGTTTGCAATTAAATTACTTAAGTTCTCCTTCCCATAAGATTCAATGCTATTTTAGAAAGTTATTTAAAGAAAAATTACATCACGGTCAAAAAATTTGAAAGATTTAGGAAAAAATTCAGTCTATATTATTTAAACTCATTATTTTGAAAACTTGATCAAGTTTTTATATTGTAAAAAGACTCGGGAAAATCTTTAATGACTTTCCTAATTGGAAATTGGATTTAACGATATTTAATCGTTGCTAGTGTTGCTGTCAACCTGGTTGAAGCGGAGGCAGTCGAGATTGGAATCACTGGATCGCGTCCAGCAAGATCGAAGCCTGTTAATATGCCCCATGCAGCATCCAGGCCGTTGATGCCAGTTGTCATCGACGGATCAGGAAGTAAGTGTGTTATAATTGCCGGTAAGCTGCGAGTTGCATTGCATTTATAGTCTTAAGAAACAAGTTTATTATATAAGAATAAATTTAATAAAATTAAATAATAATAAAAATTATGAAGTAAAATTAATAATAAAAATAAATAAATTGCTTAAATAAAGAAGTGAAGAAAATGAAATAAGATCTATTATACTTTGCAGGCAGTTATGAACAATCTCCGAGATTCATGGAAGCTTACGGTGATCCTTTGGACAGCGAGAATGTAGCTGTTGGTAGCTGCGAGAGTCAACTGAGAGAAGATCTCGCGGAAGCTATGCTTGAGATATCAATCGCGTCGCATCGTGCTCCAGGTAAGTGCCCAATTACGCAACAGAGTTTTACATTTTAGTCGAAGACACCAAATTTACAAATGCAGGTCCGCTTAGTTGTGATAACATTGAAGCGACTAATTCGGTATGTTTCGTATAATTTGTACAAATTTGTATTTATTTAATATATTTGCTCATTGTAATTTGTATTACAATTTTTATTTTCTAATAATGAATATTTTTTTGTCAGTGTAGATCAGTGCTCGGAGTTAGTTGCTCATTTCGGCTCGATTCTTGAAGCGACGCCA
>QKQZ01052545.1:0-38208 GCA_003595255.1 Solenopsis fugax
CAGCAGCAACAGCAACAGCAATCGATCACGCGAAGAAAGCAGCGAACATGTCGTTGGATTTCCGCGAATGAGCCCGAGCCGAGAGAGGAGCGCGACAAGCCCGATCTCTTCGAATCCCTGGCCGTGATTTCGTAGACGAACGGAAGCGGGACGGAGGGAGACAAACGACGACGGCGGCGGCAGCGGCGGTGGTTGCACATGTGATCCCCCCCGAGTGGCCGACCCCATTTGGTAGACGTGATGAAGAAGTTCACGATCAAGGGTGTTCTCGACGGGTTCCGGTCGTCGGTCCCGCAGCCCACCAAACCCGATCAGGAGATCGTCGAGAATCTCAAGCCGGAGCACTTTCAAGTTAAAAAGGTCAGTACGGCACGTATGAGTGTTCGCCCTGATATCCCTCTCTTTCTCTCTCTCTCTCTCTCTCTCTCTCTCTCACACTCTCACACTCTCTCTCTCTCTCTTTTTCTCATCCCCCGTTCGCCCTAATTAAAGTGGACCTGTCGATAACACGCCGTCCTCGGGGCGCATTTTTCGCAGACTCTCGCAGATCTGCGAGCGAGGGGACTTTCCGCGAAAGAAGTCCAATAAGACGTGCAAACTGCCGTCAATTTCGGAATATCGTGCGGAATGAGATCTGCCGCGGAAAACGTTTTATCCTCCCCGTGCGCCGCCTAACGATTGACCGAACGACGCAAGTCGCGCAATTAGAAATTTTATGGGGTCAATCGTAAGAGAAAGTACGCCACTGGTGGGCGAATAGATAGCGTTGTCTTTAATCAGACCTATGCGCGTGCAGAACCCCCGTCCTTTACATTATGTAATCGCCAGAAAGAAGGGGAGAAGAAGAAGACGATATCTAGAGTTAAATTGAATTCAACGATCAGGGGGAGATTAAGTCATTTCGCGTTTTATTCGTCATTTATCTTAAGTGCGGTAAAAAACTCCTTCCTCGAGAGATCACCTCGGTTCCGGTCTGAGCTTTCTGCTCTTTGCTTTATGTAAACAATCCAGTGCAAGTAAACGCGCCGTGTCAATATCGAAAGCTTACGTAATCCAAACTCTTTGGAATTCATATCGCTGAATAAATTCATATCAATTGCATCGCGCTATCACTTGAATACCTACTCCTCCGTTTTCGCAAGTGTGTACGCGGGGGAAGTAAAGACTGAAGAAACGTTTTTCTTTCTTAATTTTATTGTTTCCCATCTCCCCTTGGCTCGAGGGATTTTCTATGAGCGAGTATCGAGTTTCTCCATAATTAACCCTACGTGATTCAACTGGGAATTTTTAAATTTATTTATTTATTGTGTAGAAACAGCATGCCTTAGAAATACATTGAGGTAAATTCCAAAGTAATAACAACGTTAGAATTACACAATTGGTTAGGCGTCAGCAACACTGCTGTTATAAGACCTACCAGTAGACACCAAGAGTACAAAAGCAAGAACAAAGCAAGAAGAAAGAAAGTAAAACAAAATAAAAAGTAAAATAAATATATAAATGATAAGTATAACGGAACTACAAATACTATATGATTCTACTCTACTATGAGAAACGCAAACAGTAAGTTACCATTAAACTAAATAAGATGCAACTGACTGCAACCACCATTACACGCGAGGAGAGTCTTCTCAAATTGGACGATATAAAGGTGGCGGCAACGACACGAAAAGAGGAAAGAGAGGAAGAAAATTTGATGGAGAATGGTAACGTGTTAAAATATGTGGCCGCAGAGTACGAAAAAGCAGCTTGAAATTTGACAGAATGATGAAGTGGAAAGGATAGGGAGTCGAACAGAAACGACCGTCGAATGGAAACGAGTATCAAGAGTGTTATTGGAAGACGAATTTTCAATTTTGAATTATTTTTTAAATATAAGTGTGTTCAAACCAATAGACCAGTAAACGAGTAAAAATAAGTTGTAGCTTACAGATATTTATTTATAATATATTGGAACGCGATGGAACGTTTCAACCTCACTTGAGCCTCATCACCCATCTAGTACCCGACATAATCAAATTCAACATCGTTTAAAATTATGATTAATGAATAATAAATTGAAAATCTTATAATGAACAAGGTCTGAAAAAATGAGGAACGCGAGCTTTAAAAAAGAAGAAGTCTAGACTCCAATCTGAATTGTAATTTTTTATATGATATGATCGCTTTGTATGTCATCCGATTGGAATACTGAGGAAGACCATTAGTAAAAAGGTCAAAACGTATGTTTGGATAATACAGTTTTATCAACACAAATATGAATAATTCTTATTATTGTTATTACACATTTGACACCAACAACCGTCATGGCTCTTTAACCCATGCAACTTATTATTTGAATATTTCAAACTGAGCCTTAGGTATATTATTATTAATTAATAAGACTGAATTATTTTGCCTCAAATTCGAACACATAAAAAGATGAAAAACGTTTTAGTCAAACAATTATGAAATCGTATTCTGGAATGTTGGAAGAGGGTACCAGAATTTTTTCAGATTTTTTTAGAAGCCAAAAACCCTTTCAAAAACATTATCAGGCACCAGATTGGACTAGAAAAGCAATGAGAGAAAAAAAAAACGTTGGATCACGGAGGGTTAAATAATTCCGAAATCGCGCCTCAGGATTGATTCACTCGCGAGACACGCGAACGCGCGAGGCCTACAAAAGCGGCTGATGCGCTCGAATGCCGAGAACCCTCGGGTTGTCTAGCTCTGGAGTACGTAAGCCGAAGAGCGTAAACATCCCCCGGTGGCTGTCGATACTCGCTGCACGAGGTATATCCCAGCTCGCCTGGCTTTCGTGCATCGAAACTGTCCCGTCTATTTACTCGAGTGAGTCGTTCGTAACTGTCGGCGAAGTTGATATCGACTATCGCGCTTCGCGGTACACGGTTCGTGCGAATATCCGTAACGCGGTTACGAGGAACAGATAACAGATACGAGCGGATACGAGGGAAATGCGCGAGAACGAACACGAACACGCGGACGATTAAGGGAAGAAAGCAGGTAAACGTTTCCTACGTTTATGTGCCGCGTATTTTTGTTATACACGCCGCGCCTCCTGGCCGATCGATCCCCGATTCGTCGTTTCTCGGCCTTCGCGATCTCGCCGAGGCATTGCAATTTTAATTCGATCGCTCGTGGGATGTTTCTCGTGCAGGCGTCCCCTCCCCCGTCGTGTCCCTGGCGATGATCAATTCAGGCGACACCTTTCACGCGTTATACCTCTCGCGTTTGTTCCCTCGAAGCGCACCGCGGCTCGTCGAAAAATCATCAAGTCGTACGATTGAACGAGGTCACGATTGCGATTTTCATGGCGATGACATCGAACTTGCGCGACGCGCAACTTGGCATGCTGCACATTTGTCTCTGCTGAAATCATCGCCCGATGCGCGTAGGCGACCATATAGTCACCGCTATTATTTTAATTTTCTCGCCGCGAGGCGAGGATGATGACATTCGAACTTTGTGTACCGGTTTCTCGAGCGCGCGCTCGCTCGATAGCCGATTCGACATGCAATTTCCATTCGACGCGTGTTCGACGGCGAAAAAGCAGAGCTGACGTAGCGAGAACACGCGAATTCTCTGCAGGCGGCCGATTAGACACGCGCGACGCGGCCAGGTTTTTCTGGTCGGAGGACAAAATACGTAGCACGCCTGAAATCGGGCGCTTATCTCGCCGATAAGCATTACGCTTTCGCTTCCTCGTTTATGCACCGACAATAACGGCGCGCATTTGGAGTAACGTGCATTTATTCCACGAACGAAACTATCATTACTCCTTTCGCGGAAACGATGATACGCTGCACGCGTTGCATAATTGCTGACGGTTCATCCCGAGCGCCGCGGTTTATCGCTCCACCTGACATTTGCATACATCCCACGAATATACCGCGGAAATTTCGTGCAACGCTAATACAGTAGAGAGTATCCTAATGAATATTGATCGCGAGTCTTGAGAGAAGAGACCACTTGACTTAACACCACGGAATTTTACTTCGGTCGACCTAATAGATTATAAAGTTGAAGAGCGTCACGCTCACTCTCTCTCTCTCTCTCTCTCTCTCTCTGTCTCGAAGAAGAAGACGAGGAAGATTCCAGTCATACATAATTCTCCGTTACACTCAGCGTTCGTGAGACATCGGAAAAATACTGTAAGAAGCAAGTGGAAGTTAAAAAATGGTCTGTTCGCGTTTGCAAGCGTGGCAGATTATCTTATCTTCCTTGTTTTTGTTATATCTCATTTTCGACACATTACAGGAGACGCGAGATTGACGTGCGCGATCGATGTACGCGTCCGCGAAGTACGATCGAAGAGCGTTGACGTTATTATTTTAATTTATCGCTTAATTTTTCGTACGTAAATTCCTGGGTAATAAAATACGGGGAAGTATCATTTGTACTTCCAATAAAGGCAATTTATAGGATACATACGTGACAGATCTGTCAATATGCCGCAAGTTATGACGACTCGCTCTCCCGTGGGCTCGCGGCTGTAGGCAGGATCGCCAATAAGGAATCGCATTGTGCAACGTATCCAGAACTACATGCCGCGCTTTGATAAATAGTGACCTCGCGCGACTCGGTGCAGGACAGGCTCTTAATTACATTACTACGACTCTCTTTCACGGCGGTAAAGAGGGATTGCGAATTTTTCCGCGGCGATCTCCTTTCACGTAGGAATTCGCCGCGATAAAAGCGGAGGGACGAGCGAGGCATGGGTATAAATCTGCGGGAAACGCTTGAGGTCACTATTTCTTCCTACCTGTTAAGAGATAACTCTTTTCGGCCGTTTATCGCGCGACTCTCGCCCGCGTCGTAATCTCTCGCGGAGCGAGCGTAGAAGGCAGCGAATTATTTCACGTACGCAGCTCGGCCATGACGAGAATAAAGAGAGTAAAGAGGGGAAAAAAAAAAAAATTACGGCACACACAGAAAGAAAGAGGTGCGAGAGTACCTTGCGAGAAATTAGAAATTACGTCGCGACGTACATTCATTTGAGCACGCGCGTGTATCTGAATCTGTCAGCAAGGCGGAAATAATGGCCCCAGGCGCTGCAGCTGCGCCAGCGGTCGTATAATAGAAAATGCAGAAATGAATAAATTCGAGCTCGCGATGCAAAACGGCGATACGAGTATACCCCAGGTCGGGTATGTGGCCGTATTTTTTAATTTTTCCTCGTCGGATTGAATCGCGGGCAGATATTACTCCTACCAGGGAGGATCCATTATAATCGACGGTATCCCTTTGTTCGGCTCTACCCCGAAAAGGCTTCTCATCGCCAATCTCGTGCGGCCGAAATCGGGCGAGATCCAATCTTGAAAAGCGAATTTCCGGTGGTTTCCCCCGCATATTTTTCATTACTCCTCACAATGCATGTAGAATCGTATGAATAATTACTTCCTTTATGTAAATCTAATTCTATTTGGACGACAATTAATCTGCGCGCTCTTCCGGTATACCGTTTGCAGTTTCAGAGTAACGATATATTTTTTATCGCGCGCCGTTTTGCATGTTGTGGAAGAAAAAAAAAGCGGAGTAAAGCCGACGCACGCGCGTCAAAGTTTTCACTAGCGGAAAATTGATAGCAACCTTGATATTGAGCCGATGCTGTGGGCTACTCGTGTACATTTCGCCGTATCTATCATTTCGCTATATCTCCTATATGCGCATTGTCGTAACTCCTGGACCAGACCGAACATCAATTTTGCCCGCGTATACCGTTACCACCTTGAAGACAACGCGAATAATCGAGAATGCGATCAGGACCGAACGAATTGCCGCTCGAACGAGCAGCGATCCGAACTTTCAAGACAGCGAAGTAGTATCGATATTTTAAAAAACTGTCACGTGCCAATACGAAATTTATGCCGAGAGAGAATTTGCCCAGGATCTCCTCGAGATTCATCGGTCTTATTCGCTGCACGACTGTTTTAACAAAATCAAGCTAGTTCTCTTGAAACTTGCCTTTTACGATCGACAAACACGGAACAATTAATTAAACATTATCTCGGTAACGTAAACGATATAAACGACATGTCCTTGCGTAATATCGCAAACGAGTTCTCAGCATATGCACTGATAATTTTACTGATAGCATATAGTTAGGAGATAGAATTCATTATTTATTAATTGCGGAACTGTGTACAGTTAATGTTGTTTTCGCTTACAGATTTGTGCCGTCCGCATTTCGATTTATAATACAATAAAATTATATGTTTTGCCGTAATTTAATTTGTACTATAATCTCATTGCTTCGTTCGACCGATGAAATTCGAAGGATGCTAGGAGGAAGTAAAGAGAAATTCGTTTTCCGTTAATCTAATTTTTAGTTAGAGAGTTATTTAGTTAATAAAAATCTTTCACCTTATATATACATACACATGGCTTGATTTTCTGAAAGCAGGCTAACGCTAAATGAGTATCTATGATGGTTTATAAATGTAGTATACACATAAATGTGTACTACCTATGGTTGTACATACGTTTCGTGTTCACTAAAATGGATAGGTAAACAAAGCGACGATCAATCGGCGAATTTGTGTAGTCTCAGAAATGTTTGAACGTGCTGGCATATTGCGGCCAGCGTGGCTCGGGAAATTTTTATTCGCACCGCGCCGCAGAGAATACGTGGTCTAACCGCGCGTGCATGTGTTTGCTCGGATTGTCGCGCCTGCGGGGCAGTTGGGTGAGCCGTTCTGTCGCCGCAAATTACAATACAATCGTCACGCTATAACACGATCGAGTGAAACGCTTTCTGCCCGACGATAATCCGTGCCCGCCGCGCTGCGTGAGCGGATTAATTTCTGCGGTCGCGAAATTACATCCGCGACGGGGAAAGCCTTCTCTTTCTCTCTGTCTCTCTTTCTCTCCCCTGTTTTACATACTTAATTTGTTCCCAGAATACAGAACATTTTCAAACAAATAGATTAACGCTCGCTGATTTTGTTAAACGCAACGTATCCTTTCAGAATTAGGTCAATAGTTTCGCGTCAGTGTTCTCATGCAGAACACTTTCCTCGCGAACACGAGAACACAACAACTTTCAGTGTTTGTCCACAAATTAGAAATTTAATAATTTCGAAGTCTATCGATGCTGCATTGTGATAAGCATGAGGATTGATCGATCCGCTTGACCGATATGATTTCTGACCTGATTTTATTCGCACGCAATGAAGCGATGAAGGTATAAGCGAAACGTGTCCAGGAAAAATTCTGGACATGCTCATTCGAAGCGTCAATCAACCTTGATATTGCAAGTATATCGAGCGGAATATCGTGAATAAACATCGTATTGTACAATAGCGCATTGTTGACGAAATTACACGATTAATTATACTTGAGCCGCGATTATATTTCAATCGGGTATCGACGTAGCAGTTTTCAAAATCCTCCGCAATCCTCTTATTCCGCGCGAATAATTTTTCGCGCAAAGCATCTCACGGTGCTGACGACAGGTCTATCAGCGATCCGGCAAGCCGGCCCAGCGGAAATTGCGCGTGGGCGAGCCTCCCTCGGGGACATGGGCGAAATCAGGGAACGGGGAGGGAAGAGCACGGGGGAGGGTAGATGGTTCCTCCTGTGGGCGACCGTAACTTTCGTATCGCCGTATTTCAACCCACTTCCCCGCCGGCGCGGCGGCGGTGGTGGCCGGTGAAATGGAACGAGGGCAGTTTTCACCGACAGCGAAAAGCAGTTGGCGGAGTCCCGCTGCACCAAAATCGACCTCGAAAGCGTGCACGTCGTCTGTGTGTGCTCTCCACCACCTCCTCCTCCTCCTTCTTTTCCTTCTCGACCGGTCGCGCTCGTGGTTAGTTCTAAACGAGGTTTTCCCCGGCCGGTTCACGTGATCGTCGATCACGTTGGTCCATCGAGGGTGGCCTAGGTCTTTCAAATCGTTTTTTCCCCTCTTTCTCTCTTTTTCTTTTCTTTTAACCTGGCTTTAATGTACGCTGCAACGGGGACGATCGCGAGAGCAAGCTCTGTGAGAAGCGCGCGGCGAGGTGCATCTTCCATTTCATAAGATTACCTCATCCCTCGCTTTGCACGGCTAAAGCGATGCGAAGCGAAGTTTTAAGCCGAGTTTCTTGCACGGAAAACGGTATAAGCCACGAAACGTTTTATACCGGCATATAAGGTCCATAGTGTCGCATGTTGCGCTAGCTACTTTACGTGACGTAAGTTTCGTCCATAAAAATACCTGCTTTTTTTTAACACGAGGGAAACTTGGTTAAAAGTTTGGGGATGGAGGAAATATACTTTGGTCCAATGTTTCGGTATCGGCCCGTCCTAATGACCACGGAGGAGAGTGACTTTATGAAAAAGGATAATGTCCGATGAAGTCGACTTTAAATACCCGCAACGAACAATACGTATCGCTAACATTTACGTGCAACAAAGGTATAGAATTAACAGTAACCAGGTTGTGTCCACGAGGTACACAATAGGAGCCGGTGAAACAATACTCATTCCCTCCTCCCCCGTCCGTTTGATATATCTCCGCAACCCCTTGCAGGGATGAATAGTCTCTTCCATGCGGCTAAAGCAGGAAAGATGGCATGAAACGGACGCCTTTTATGTTACAGACATTCAGACACGGCTTCCCGCATCAGCCGACAGCGTTGGCATTCGACCCAGTTCAAAGGCTTCTAGCTATTGGCACTAAATCAGGATCTCTCAGGATGTATCCTTCGACATTATCGTTAATACGGCGGCATCCCGCAATTAAGTGACTCTCTTTCCGAGGAGAAGGAGAAAAATGCGCGATTAATTCATCGATGTTGCATCCAACGTGATACAATTTTCATTTTCTTTTTCTCTTTCCTAATTTTCTTTCTGCGCAACATGTGCTTTTGCTGCTGTGCAGCGTCGAGTGACCGTCAAATTTTCTCTCGAACGCGTATCGTCAGCAAATGCACTCGCGTAATTCTGTTCTCTCATTGCAAAACAACGCTTGTATCGAGAGTACCGTACTGGCGGAAGTAAAAACCCCGTACCGTTTTTGTGACCGCTATAAAAAATTTCGGGTATCAACGGGTTTGTACAATTTTAGCGGATTAATTACACGGTCCTGTCGGTCCGTGGTTCTTCGACCGTGTGTTTTTACACGTCAGTGATTTCATTGATCTATCGTGGTCCAAAGTGTAGTAATAGATGCTCATCGCAGTTCGGTGGGCATTACTAACTATCGCGATGAACTACACGTATAAACGGAAGAGTTTCAACCGCGCTACCAATTTCGATGTAGGTGAAATTTTTTACGTTCTCGCGTATTTAAGAGACTTTATCTTCCTTTGGACGCAGAACGCGGAAGTTAATGAATCGGTATCGACGAGAATTTTCAAACAATGCCTCGCTCAATTTTTTATGCTATTTTATATGCAGGCTTTTAATAACCGCGCAATGTATGTGAGAGAATACATATGATTATTAATACGCGACGCGGTATTTTACGATTCGCCGGCCATGGTTCGCAATCGATATAGGTCTGTGTATTTTCCTTAATTAATCTGAACCACGGAAAAAAAAAACAGTTTGGGTAGACCGGGCGTGGATGTACACGTTAAACATGAGGAATGTGCGGCCGTGCTGCGATTGCAGTTCCTGATCAATGAAGGAGCGTTGGTGTCCGCTACGGAGGACGATACCTTGCATTTATGGAACTTCCGTCAGAAGATACCGCAGGTGGTACATAGCCTCAAGTTTCAGAGAGACAGGTCAGTCATTAGCACGCGACAAGTTAATGTTACTTTCCCTAATTTTAAGCTTTGAGCTTCGTCTTTTGCGATATACACGATTCATGCCTCGTACACCTAATAGCTCTACACTTTTAATCATACGTTGCACGAGTGAAATGTGATATAC
Organism: Solenopsis fugax; assembly: GCA_003595255.1. Lineage (NCBI taxonomy): Eukaryota > Metazoa > Arthropoda > Insecta > Hymenoptera > Formicidae > Solenopsis > Solenopsis fugax. The sequence goes on from QKQZ01052545.1 coordinate 9,865, forward strand.
TTGAGGGACTTCACATTTCGCAAGCGCTGACTAAACTACTTGAACTTTTCGGCAGCGAGTGTTAATTGGAACGTGTAATATTCGTTTTCGACAGAATCACTTGCATTCATTTGCCTCTTCAAAGTAAATGGTTGTACATCGGGACCGATCGAGGAAACATTCACATACTGCACATTGAAACGTTCGTTCTATCTGGATATGTAATTAATTGGAACAAGGCTATCGAAGTGTAAGTATATACATTTTTGCTGTTAAGATATTTGGTAATTTAAAAATAAGTGAAGCAGCGCGTATATTATATATGCCGATGCATTTGTACGAACGCCGATGTGTTTAAAACAAATCACATACATCGATAAAACGCATGCAAAGCATAATTAATTCTAATGCCAGTCTTCATAATTTCTAATTCCATTAATTGCGAGCATACAAACACGTTTAACATTTTCGTTGCATTAAGGTAAGTATTTCGAAGTGAGCTGCCACTCAACATGATTGATTTCAGCGATAGGATCTCCAGTACAAAGGGCAATAGTACGATGTGAATTTCCCCTGAATTTTTAGCGCTTGATTAATTGGGCATTGTTTTAATGGAATTTTCTGAAAGCAACGAAAAGACTTCCTGCAAAAAAATAGCAGTATAGCGTATCAGACAAAAGATTTATTTAAAAATTTTAAGATATTGGCACTTTAAGTTTGTATTATGGAAAACATATTGGGTGTGTTTGCGGATATTTCTTTTAATTTGAAAAACATTTTTCAAGCCAGTGTAATTCTTTGCCCGTTCGTTTTATTACAGATTAATCGACATAAAATATGTGTCTCATCTGTCTCCTTAAATTTATTATCTTAATAAATCTGTATTATGACATTAAGTAAGGAGTTACAGTGGCTTAGAGAATGTTTCAAATTAAAAGGGGTATATATATATATTAGCTATTTGTGTAATCCTTACAAGACGTTTACATAACAGATTAGCACTTGCTGTGTCTCGCGAGAGAGAGAATCTCTTAAAAATATTTTTCAAAAAGATGAGTGAAAAAGTATATGTATTTTCAGATCCCGTTTCCACTAATTCCTGTAACGGATGTGTCATTTAAGATTGTGTCCTAAATGTGTGAATGTATGGATCACTTAAATTTCGGTGGACAGACAACGTTCGTGTGGAGATTATCTCCAATGAAAACTCTGCTAGTATATTATATACCTATACTTTTTGTTAAAACTGAAAGGAATAGACGTCAAAGACCTGTAGTTCTTTATTGTGCCTGATTGTAGACACATAGATGTGAATGTGGCAGTGACATAAGGGTGCTCATTATAAGTGTACCACCATTGGGATTTAATCTATATTATCCATACGATATAATTTAATAATTATTAAAAATTATTATTAATCAGTTGTAGAAATTGGTTCAATTCAGAACGTTCCGACAGTTAAAAGAGACTTATTCTTATTTTCAACATAGATGTCTTTCCCGATAGAACTTGCGTCACAGAATATTAATTTGATTAGTAAATAAATCACGAACAACGTGGCTGTACCTCAGATAATGTATAATTAGCTACGAATAATTCCCAATAGCGAGACACTTAAAATAACTTATATAAGCGAATCCTGTGATCTTCCGTCTACTTTCTGAAAATTCATTACTATCGACAAAGCCTATTAATACTTCTACATTTGATTTATCGGCATCAATACACTACGAAATCTTTAACTATTTATTATAAATATTTAGGTATGCTTTATTATTTATTCTTTGTATACTAATCAACCATAATTTCCTTACCGCATTTCATGAAAATATATAATATAGTGCCAATTAAAATATAAAGATATTATTGGCACGTTAAATAACGTAACAACTAAGCTAAAGCACAATGATGACAAAACTACAATGAAACACACCGGTTAAAGACCGCACCCGAGTTTTATATATGTTTCACAATAACACAAAAATTATGGTTCTCTTATACATGTGTGTGTATATACATATATATATTTTTCAGATCTAGAAAGACTCACCCTGGTGCTGTAGTACACTTGAGTGATAATCCTTTAGATTTGAGCAAGGTACGCGCGTTTTTGAGTACGTTTTTTTTTTGCATTATTATTCCATCCTTATCATAATTTCATAATTGACATTATTCAATTTTATCGTGACGCGTGAAAAAGGAGAAAAAGGAACATTTGCGCGTGATTGGCGTTTATTCAATATATTTTTTTACAAACTTGGATTATCTGTTTAAATCCAAGCTATAATAATAAAGTGCAAGTGTGTGCTTGCATGTTGTATGTGTGCATGCGTGCATGCTGTCACTGTTGTGTATACAAACGAAGAATAAAAAAAAAACGCCTATCTTAAAGAGACAAAAAAAGGAGAAAGTCCATATTGTTTGACATTCTAAATGGATTTAGATTGGTCTTATAGTCGATGAAAGTCATATCGCGGTCATGATCACTCATCTTTTTACAAATTCAAACGAGTTCATTGTTAGTTCAACTTCTGACAACGGAGTTCAACTTCTGTTACGGATCTTATGCAAATATATCTTCTATTTACCTACCAATTGTGCAGTCATGAGTGTGTGATGAGTGTTTGTGTGTTTCGGTTGCGTTTGCAACTTTCTGTGTCGTTGATATTAATAGTTTAAATTTGATATATATGTAATACGTATATAAATATCATATGCTATTTGGTTTCTCTTGATTGTAACTGTATAAGGAAATGTGTATCATTTTATTTACGTCGAACACATTATTTATTATAGAAGAATGCATTTAAAAATCGTACAGATAAATAATTACTGAGGATGTATACATCTTCCAGTTGATACCCATCTATTTTCTTGTCTCTAAGAGTATCATAGCAAAATCTATTTTATCTTTAAACAGTGGTTATACTACTTATAAATAAAATATCTTTAAGAATTATGATTACGAAACTGCGACTTTTAAATCGAGAAATTTAAACCTTTCGAATGAGAAATATATTCGTTTCTTATTTAATGTCAAAATTAAAATTGCATAATTAAATCGTTACGTTTTGCGTGTTATAAATTTTGTCGATCGCGTAACATGTGTGTAATACGGTTTGCTTGTTTAATTAACTTGTCTTCGATAACAAAGATCCATCTCATTTGTTCTTCCTCGGCAATCAATAGTTAACATCATACGCAATCATCGTATCTCTAAGTTTTATCTGTGCCCTTTGCACAAATCTTGTAGAAACCATTGTTCACTACATTTTTATACCTGATCTCTCTATGTATATGCTAAATGTATTGTCGTAACAACGGAATCGAGACATATTGTAAAAGAATACATTTTGTCACCTATATATGCATATATATATATATATATATATATATCCACGTGTCTTGTTTCAAGGAAGTATGTTTCAATACTCACTTCTCTTATACGCACTTCTCTTATACGTGCGGATGCTTTGTTTTCAGATGCTCATAGGATATTCGTCTGGACAAATTGTTTTATGGGACTTAAAGATAAAGACTGCTGACTATAGATGTCAAACAGATGATTTATTAACATCGATAACATGGCACCATGAAGGTAAACAATTTATGTGCAGTCACTCGGACGGCTCTCTTTCAACTTGGACTATACGACAATTAAAGCCAAGTATAACATTTCCACATGGTAAGACTCGATTGATAATTCTATCTATGATTCATATTCGACCATGTAATGTATACAATTTTTATATTTATATTTTTTTATAGCAAAATTCACTAAAGACGGAGAACCTGAACGTTGCAAAGCCATTCAGAAAGTGGACTGGAAATTATCGAGATCGGGGTAAAATGATATGTCTTTCATTTAACGACGAAAGAATAGTTTTAAGTAACGATCATCCGTTAATCTTAATATACGAGTTAAACATGAACTTTCAGAGAAGCATATGTGATATTCTCTGGTGGATTGGCACAGGACACCACTGGGAGAACACCCAGCATTACGGTGATACATGGAAAAACTACTACGGTGCTCGAAATGGAACATAATGTTGTAGACTTTATAACGCTGTGTGATAGTCCATGGGCTAGTGGTACAGTAGAACATGTTTTAATGTTTTTTAAAATAAAATATTACCCTTTTTTCGTAACTATAAAGTCATAACCTCTACCGAGTTTTAACTGAAATATAAACGATAAAAAATTTATCAATATACATATGCTTTCAGTATTATAATTATTTCTTAGTAATCTTATTACTATTATCATTTTTCAGATTTTCAAGATCCTTATGCTGTTGTTGTTTTACTACAAAATGACCTGGTTGTGATAGATTTGTTAACTACTGGATTCCCTTGTTTCGAGAATCCATACCCTATGGATATTCATGAGTCTCCTGTGACATGTTGTGCATATTTCGCGGATTGCCCTTCGGATCTAGTACCCGCATTTTATTCCGTTGGATCCAAATCACAGAAGAAGACCGGCTTTAGCGAGAAAGAATGGCCTATCTCCGGTGGCGAATGGAGTTCCAGTTCTAGCAGTTATAACGAGATTATTCTCACCGGGTAATATCATAGATACAACTTGTATCAATGAATAAGGAATTTATCTCTTTAATTACACGATAATGTTCACACGATAGTATTAAAATACATGCACGATCATATCATATAAGTTAATATGCAGAGTCATGTTACTATTCACGTATGTGTTACAGTCTATCACAAGTTAGGCAATAATCAATAAGTTGCTTAAATTTCTATAGCTACATATATGTTGTTCGCAGGCATGCCGATGGCAGTATAAAGTTTTGGGACGCTTCAGCGGGAACATTACAAGTCCTTTACAAACTAAAGACGGCAAAACTTTTCGAAAAAACTAGAACGCGTAGTATAGATAATGAGGAAGATCCGTTAGCGATTCAACTTATCTTTCTTTGTCCTGAAAGTCGGAAATTAGCTATTGCAGGAAGTGGCAAGCATGTCGTGTTGTTCAAATTTAAAAAGGTTGAAAGTATGTCTGAAGTAGTGGTAAGTTATACTACTTGCTTATTAATGTACTACTTTTTTCCGCTACTACTAGTAAACTTAAAATGAAAAAGAAAAAAAAATGGAACGTAATATTCTCTTAGATATTGGATTACCTCATTAAGCCTCATTTACATAATAACAGGATTCTCTTCATGCTCTATCCATTTTTCTTGTAAAAAAAAGTAAAATGAATTTTTTCGATATTGCAGACTTTAGAAATATGCTTATCAGTGGATCCAAGAGAGGCAGACAATTCACCTGATCGCGAATCCCCGGCAACCGGAAACATTGTCGGAAACGTGGAATCGAAGACTATAGAATTCAATCATCCGCTCAAAATCAAGACGGGTTTGCAGAAAAGGCCAGCCGGTTTTCAAGCAACATTAATTTGTTTAACAACGGCACCCCCTGGAGAACTACCCGAAAATATAACATCTCTCAGTTTAAATTCTTCATACGGCCTGTGAGTGTAATTTATTATTGTATTAGCTATTGTAATTATATGAGAAAATGTTATAATCGAGTTGATGTTACTGTATATAGCTATAATTAAAATTTGTTAAATTAAAAAAAAATGTCATTGCATATCATGGGCAGAGAAAATATGAGGGAAAATATTTTAATGTGTAGATTGGCCTACGGAAATGAGTCGGGATTAGTGATAGTGGACATCGTGCAGAAAATCTCCTTAATCGTACTGAACACCAGTGATCTTGGAAGTGGCGATCCTTATCAACGCGTCTTACGAAGTCCTAAACGGCAGGACGAATTAAAACGGGACAATGAAGACAAGGCAAGAAGTCCAAGTACAGATCAGGTAAAATGTATTTCTTTTTCTACTAGATCTATGTGTACATTTTGAATTTCCTTCCACGGTCCCTACCCTTGATTTTATCTAGAAGAATCTAGAGTTTTTATATCTTGCATTCTGCTTTTTTTAAGTGCCAACATTATTTTTTATTGCATGATTACAAAATGTTCTACATAAATTAATTGCTACAATTATATGAAAGAATTTAGAAAGAATATTGCGGTGTTCATGATTGACTGAAACATTTTTGTTTTCAATTCTGTAAATATAAATTACTGTCTCAAAATACTGTAAAAAAAAATTATATGGACATGTGTGCATATAAGATCTATCTAAATTTTGTTTACTTGCACAGTGCAGCACATTTTTTTCTTAATAAAAAGTAATGACTTTTATGTAAAAATAAAGATTTTTATGTAATTTACTAGTCTAATTCTGCCTGAAAAATCTTTCTCTAATTTAACTTTTTATTAGGCTCTAAAATTTTTTCTGTAATTTTCTGCATTGCAGCATAATTCGCTAAAAAATATATAATATCGGTTTTAAAAACATTGTTAAATACATTATAAAGCAAAATAAAGTTGGCAACGGAAAGGTAAAGTATCCATTTTCGCCCTAATACATGTGAACAATTTCTTAAATGATGATTATAGTAAAAAATATTTTAATTAAAAATATTTTAATTTAAAATATACAATACCCTAATATTAATTTTATTAATAATAATATTTAATAATAAGTTATTTTTCAATGAGTGATCAAAAATTGTTTTAAATGACAAGAAAATATAATAACAAACATGTTTTATNGACAAGAAAATATAATAACAAACATGTTTTATCAAATTAAATAATCTTAAATTACTATTTACAATCGTTTACAAATGATTTTAAGATAGTTATTAGATCATATACTCCTTAATATGTACACATTAATTTTAGCTTATTAATTAATTTTTTAATTATTAATTTTTTATTGTTAAGCATAATTAATATTTTAGAGATATTAGATGTAAATTATTTTTGCATTTAAATTTGAATAGAAAGTAAAAAGATATTACTTGCAATATGATATTTGAACTTTATTTGAAGTACTAGGTAAATGGAATATATTAAATACTTATTAAATTACATATTCATTTAAAATTCTTTAAACGTAATAGTGTTCTCTCTATAAAAATTACATGCAAGATCCTTAGCTTAATTACTTTAATTTATTATTTGATATTTTAATATATGTGAGCTCAAGTATTTACTCATGGCAAAAATATCCAAGAGATCTTAACTTTTATGTGTGCTCATATTTTCGTAATATTAAACAATACGGAAAAATAAGGCAATCATATCATTTTATAAATATAACTGATAATTCGAGCAGTTGTACCTTAGGAGGAACAGTCTCTATTTTCGATGTATTTTGAAAATATAAAAGTTTCTTTAACAGATGACTTAAACAACGTAATCTTTGTTATGTTTAACGAAAATATGTTTAAAGAAATTTATTACAAGAAATTTTTCAACAAAGAATAATTTTATCGATAACTATTGGTCAAACTTGTCATTTTCCATGTGGCGAAGATTTTCTTTATAATTTATAACGATATGACTTTTCTCATTCCTTTACCCATTATTATGACAAGATATTAAAAATATTTAAGATAATATATCTCAGTGCGTATATGTAAGCTATTAGGTATTAAGTTAATAAAAATATTAGTATCGTATATTTCATTATAAAAAAAATTTTGTTATTATTGTTGTCTCAATTAAAAATCAGCTCTAATAGAGACATGTAAATATTATTTACTTATTCTTTTTCATATATAAAAAGTAATAATTTTTTCCATTGTACTCACATATTTTGCATTTAATGTTTAGCTAACTACTTTGTGTCTGCCATTGAAGCAAGTAAGATCATATATATTTTTGTTGAAAAAATTGTTATGTTTTTTTGTACAATGTTGCTCTGTTAACCAATAGAGAATATTGGTTTCATTTATATTATTGTATTATTTGAGTAGATAGCAATTGATAATATGACGTTCGGTTTTAATTTGTAATTAGATAATAAAATGTTGAACGTAGTAATTAAATACAGATGGACAAATGGAAAAGTAGAGAAACAATATAGAAAAGTACTAGAAATGTTAGCTACTTGACATTAGTTACTTAGTACGTGATATAGAAGTTCTCACATAAATATTTGAGAGGTCTGTGCATGTGCATAGACTTGATACGAAAAATATAAATGCAAAGTATTTGTAACTATGATCATAAAAATAATATAGACGTAATTAATAATTTTGACATTATAATTTATAAATAAATAATTTGCTTAAAAACTGTCATTTTGTAAAAAATAAATATGATAAATATGCGCGTACGTATATTACATTATTTATAAAAAATTCATAACATTGTTGACAAAGTTTTTAGCGTATAACATATTATTAAAAATTATTGATATACACAATAATGCATGAGAAATATAAATGTTTAATATAAATCTTACGTGAGACATTTTCAGTGCTCACGTACATATTTATGTATCTATGTATGATGTGTTATAGGATAAACAAAATTACGTTAAATATGTTAAATTTCAAATGTCATTTCAATTCATTTAGATGACAAAGCATCGTATAATAACCAAATATTTAGGAAAATATGAGAAGTTAAAGTGTTAGATATTAAAAAAAATTTTTAAATGAAATCTCACTTGTAAATGGTGTTTTTAGATGAGTGTCTCTTTTTTATATACGTGATTTGTAGTAATTGAAACTAATTAATGTTTATTACTAATTACTGTTTTTATGTTAATTATTATGTTAACTTAGTAACAGAATTTTTTTTTAAACTGTATTTGTGTTATATTTATCTTAACGTAATATTGGTGTAGTACAATGTTAGAAGTCAGAAATTTGTCACTGTAGATAATATGTGAAACAAAAATTCTTATAAAGAAATAATGTAGTGTATGTACAATAATTTTTTTATCCATACAAACAACATGTGTTTGTGTAATAATAATTATAACATGTTTCAGCTACATATGTACATCACATCAGTAAATGTCAGCATTGCACAATTATTGATGAAATATCTAGCAGGTGATTAAAGATATGTCAATACACAAATGTTACAAGTAAGATAGAATATTTTATAATGTTTTTTCATATGATTAAGTAATGAATAAATTTTAATTGGAAATTCTTTTGAATATTAAAATTATTCTAGAAACTTTGCTATTTAATTGTAATCAATCCTAAGAAAATTAAATTAATTGCTAATAAATAGCAATATGATTTTCATTGTCAAATTATATTCATATCTTGATACAAATTAAATCATTGTATATTTCATTTCATGGTCCAAAATTTTGTGTATATTGCTAAAAAATTATACTTTAATTCCCGCCTTGATTGTGAAAGTAAAATTGTTGAACCGTATAAATTTGCAGTATCCAATTCTATCCGTTAAATAATTAGATAGACATGTAACATTTTTGTATATGCTTGTTCTACCTTTATCAACGCCTAGTACTGTCATCTTACTGATGTAATGCATACATTAAATATCACATTGTTTAAGATCATCTCTAACTTTTCATGTACGCTTAAAACAAATTAAGTGAGAATTATTATCGGACAAATGGTACAACTGTTCGCAGAGTTATTTTATGGGACCAGTATCCAGTTACCTTCCAGCAGTATTTATATACGTGTACTCGCATGCTTAGTACATATAAATGTAATTTTGTTGGTTCTTTTTTTTTGTTTATTTTATATGAATATGTAGATAAGATGTGTAACTTGACCACAGATAAAAAATGTACATATTAACTTGGCTATGTACAAGCTGATTTCATATTTTTCCACAAATTAGGGATTTTTCTTTCCAGGAATTTGTAATATCACTGAGAGTCAGTATTTGTTATTTCATATTATTCTCTTATAGAGAGAAAGTTGTAGATACTCTTAACAAAGACTATTAATGACTCATATATAAAAGTGCCAGCATAATTAGCCATATTCTTTTCATTTACGAATGATATCAAGTATAATGACAATGTGCGATATTTTTGAATATATGTTTTATATATACAAATGTATTCGCAACATTTTAATCAATTGGTTCTGATTGTTTATTATCCAGAATTTATGAATTCAATTCTCGATAACGATTTAATAGCAGGAAGAAATGTCAACAATTCTGAGATACTCTACATATGCCTTGAAACTATTCAATATTACGAATAATCATTAAAAAAAACAAGATATAAGTTTGGCATAATCTTCACATTTATACAATATATTCATATACGATATTTCATTGACTAGCGATATTGACTATCGAAGGCCTACGTCTCTATGAGCATCTTAGGCATTTATTTTGTAGGCAGACAGATTTATATTAAAAAAAAAGAAAACCCCCAATCTAATCACTGTCCTGTCTGCACTCTTCGGTTCAAGTTTTTCACGAGCCTGGGAAGTGACAAGTGACCATACGTTTGCGATAGCTTTCAGTTTGAAATTTAATATTATGCTTCTTCTTAGAAGGCATGTTTCTATCTCACGCGTTTTTATAAACACGGCAGATCGTACGTTAGCACGATACTAAGGGATTAGTCTACACCACTATTAGTGGACACTTACGGAACACGAACGCGAAAATTGCATAAAAATGTTTTAAAAATATATCCGTTTTTATAGAATTAGGTCCAATGTACATACCATTTTCTTTTGTCTACGACTAATTGATTGTGCAAAGCCCAACATCTTAAATCCATCAGAGTCAGCGAGAATCCGCGATGGAATCCGAACCAGTAGTTACAAGGATAACGGATTCGATTCAACAAGTACAGCAACAGCAACATAGTCCTCGCAATGAGACTGGAAACAGTAGTGATAAATCAAGCGCGGAGGAAACTACGAACGAATCCAATAAAGCGGGTAACACTCCTAATGACGACGAGTGTCAGAAAAGCCAAGGTTGGAAGGGATTTAGTCTCAAGAGACAACTAAGCAAGGTTGATATGAAGATCAAAAATACTTTTACACCGTCCTCGGTGTCTTCTCAGAATGGGGTACTTGTATGTTTTTTTTTAAATGCTTACTATTCTTTATGCCATCATTAATTTTAAGTTCTTTTCTGTTTCTATTGTTACTGTGTGGTTTATATCTATACGCGAAATATCTCAAAACATTTTAGCGTTAGCTTACGATGCAACTGTTGCATTCTCATGCCGTTTATAGTAATACTCGTACAAGTATAATACGTAAAGACAATTTTTCTTTTTTATTAGCCTTATAAGTTTATGTCAGAAATATTTAGTCTTACTTTCTACGAAATCATAATTTTCAAAAAAACTTGTGTGGAGAAATTAAACTTGAGCTTATGTCGGAAATTGCTTTTCACATTAATAAAAGTATGTTCCTGCTGTTTTATGCAAATTTAATATCGTTTTACAATGTACATATTTATGTTTCCAAAAGAGCTCATCGTCGGGGCTCATGCAAGTACCCCAATGCCAGCAGATAGGCAGCGATACTAGCAGTCAAAAGTCTTCCACATTTTATTGCAATGTCAACGAAGCAGCCAGCACGAGTCGTTCGCTATCGCCAGTCGAAAGTGTTGACTCTGACTCCTCATTGTCGCCTGAGAACCAATCTCCGGGACATGAGAGTCCCCAGATCGATGACAAAAAACGAGAGATCCAAGAGGCTAGAAGCCCAACGGAGAACGAGAACGAGAAAACGATAATGAGCAATGACAATATCGGTGCAAAAACTGAGGCGGTAAGACCGATGAACCTGTCTTTGCCCGAACACGAGCTAAAACCGCCGAGATTGAGGTATATTGCCAAGATCAAACAAGCAAAGAGAGAGGGCCGTTTGCTCTCAGTGCCAAATCTGAAATTTTCCAAGAACGAGACAACCATTCGTGACCTAAGATGCGAGGAGAGCGCTACCTCCGAATCATTCACCGGCAATCTTATAAGAAGATTCAGTAAGTGTTTATACATTTAACGTAGAAGAGCGTTATGTGTCGTCCGTGTGTCCTTAGAGATATATTACTTCGTTAGATTTTCACGTTTAATGTGAATGTGTGCGTGTAATTAATCTTACTAACGATCGAAATCTTCCTCGATCGGGAAGCGTGCGATTAACAATGAAACTGCATTTGTATCTGTGATTGAGAACATGTGGTGGGTGTAGACTAACCATAGAGAGAGCTCGGCTGGCCCTGGACGTGCTTCTGCCTCTTTTTTTTTTAACACAAAGCCTAGGATGCTCTTAGATGCGTTCAAAATTATTTCCAGAGGAAACGTTAACACAACTCATTAATTGCATCTTTGCCAAGATTGGGTAAATTTTATCGTAAAAAATTATAATAAATGTAAAATAAATCATTCAAGCGTCGATTGGTAATTTTGCATGTTTAAATACTTTGAACTTCACAGAACTCAATATAAATTTAATCAGAGCAGAACAAAGTAAATATATTATATATTTTTCTTTTTCTCAAAATTAAAATCGAGAATTTGTTATTATTATTGAATTACATGCCTGTATATTATTAGAATATTCAATATTACAGTTATTCAATTTGACTTTTAATTACAAAAATAATAAGTAGATTTTATTATTTTTATAATAGAATTTCGTGAAAAACGTGAAATGATTTTTATTTCATTACCCAATATTGGCTTTCATTATAACATGTCATTACCAAAGGTTTATGTGAAACAGTTAATATTTAGGTGAATATGCAGGTGATAATAATGAGCTTCTAACACATGTATTTTCTTGCAAGAAAATCCTTACAATAACTCTCGACAACTGTAAACTATATAAACGGTAAATTATATTTTTAGTTAAACAAATAAATTTAAATATTAACAGTTTTAGAACTTTTTAAATTTTATTTTTATAGATCACATAAATCTATTATAGTATGCTCGCATATACATAAGATTGAATAAGATAGCTCGCAAATTTCTATAGTTATTCGTTATTAGTATTCTTTTTACTTATTGCATGTCCAATACAGTGCATATTGATGAAATAGCAGCGCAATTATAATGCAATTGAAATACTTTTGATTGATGACACATTTCCTATATCACTAAACGAAAAAAAAAAAAATGATTGACAGTAGCAATTTATTTTGTATTTACGTGTATATTTAAAGAGCATGTGTTGCATATATTTAATATATGCAGTATGCAAATGATGACTTATAAAAAACTATTATATGCACATTTGTTTATTAATCTACTTATTTAAATTTACTTTCCGTAAGTATTCATTTTTTATGTATTAGATATCAATAGAATGAATAATAATTTATGACTGTAGCACTTTAAAACAAGGTTTTTTGCAAGAACATGATAGCAAAAGCATCATAAATATCATCAATCGTGAGAGTAAACCACAAAATAAAATTGGTTAATAGATATTTCTTGTAACGCAAATATTTTATAGTTATGTGGAATAGAGAGACTGCTGTGAAATCTGATCACGCAAAATGTAGAGTCTAATATAATGGTCAGTCAATAAATTGATACATTATGATTAGACACATTCGAAGTGTGTCGACGTTTCTTCGATCATGAAGAAAAGGCCTTATAATTAATAGAAGAGTGCAGACAATTCCCTGCTAGAAGACAATACAATACGCGCGATCTATGTTGAAAATGATAATTCTTTAAAATGCATTCCTGATTTGGATCAGAGGGTGCCTATACTGTCAGCCATAACAAGATTTCACAATCTATTATTTAAATAACAGTGTGGGTATTACAATTTAGTGTAATATTGCAAGTTCCGTTGTTCTAACTGTGAAGGCAGAACTACAAATTTTTGTGGGACAGGCTGCGATAAATCACGACTAACAATAAGATACGCGGGCAAAAATTCTTCGGGCGGAAACATATATCTACACTATTGTATATTAAATTTATAGACGTAAAAAAGGTGATGTTTCTGATATATTACTTTTCAGAAGAATACATTTTAAAGGATGTCAACGCTTCACTAAATTGCATCGACTTGCCTTTTCTTAAAGCCATTATCCTGCCGAATCACTCTTAGTTTGCAACTTATCCGCTCTGATGGTCGATAGGTCAATAGGTCGGGAAAAAAGCGTACACTTAAGTACTTCTAGTATTCCCACCCTTAGGTTACCAGTACCTGGAATGCATAGTAGATATTTTGAAAGTGCATCGCCTCCCATTTGGTCTTGGTATCCATTTGTGTCAACTCCAATTCAAGTTTTATGGCTACTTGTAAACATTGTTCTTATGCTCGCAAAATGTGGGAAAGACCCCTTCCTCCCCCCTCACCCTCGCGGGAATATCAACAGGAGATAATGCGACCCTGTTCGTACCAGCGCCAAGTCCTCCATTCACAATTTTACATTGCAATACGAATTTGAAGAGATTCTACTTTAACACTTTTTCAGGTTCAAATCAATTTTGCGGTCTTCCCCGACAGCAAGGTCGATTCAGGTAAAAATAAGGTTTTTCATATTTTGGCAGTTGTTCTTATCACCGAGAGAAAAGTATACTCCTTGACACCGAGATCTCAATCATGATGTATGATTACACGTTACAAATTAATAGGCAGAGTTCTTGTCGTCCTATAGCTCGGTCACGGTAATCCAAAGATCGGATTCTATTCACGTGGATCTATTAACATCGAGCATATACATCCACTTGCCTTCAAATCTACATGTAGAATTACTATTGATTTCTCTCTTCTTACTTTTCAACTCTTATATTATCCAAACACCTTTCTCTCGGTACAACATTGCTTTCAAAGCTTTTGGAAATTATTTCGATGGTTTGCACGCAAATAGCAATAGTAATAATTATAATAACACTGATGGTCGTGGCATCGTCAACGAGACAACGAGACAAGAAGCCATCTCTATTTTTTATTGAATTATATTTAAGCGCATAATTAACGCGTGTTATAGACGCTCCTGACAGGACGCTTTGCGAATGTAACCATTTCAGATTTTATTTCAAGTTTTTATCTCGACATTGACTGACTGCTATAGAGGACTCTGCATAATATGCTGATATTCCACATAGCGAGCAACCAAGCAACGAGGTGTGTGCAATATGAGCAGGTGTTTATCGTTACATTTTCCTCTTATGAGATCTTCTGTAACGTCAGCCCCAGTGCAGACAGCAACAATGAACTATTGTATCGAACTTGCTTGACAAGTCTCGAATAGTCGAGACAAAGTCCAATCGAACTGAACGGAAGTGTTTTAGGTCCGTCCTTATCGAGGGATCTCTGTCATTCGTTTCCGTATGACGGAACGCAGAGTGGCGAGGTGAAAGAGAGAGAGAGAGGGAGGTCTCGATCTCCTGATTTTCCTGTCTAATGAAACTTCCGATATGCTGTGATTGTGTCACACGCAAATATCTGTAAACTTTCATCATGCTATTCCGATCTGATGATCGGTTCTGACGAGTTATTCGGTTCCCGAATAGTGCCATGCAGCATTTGCTCGAGATGAAGTCTTGTTCCGTGTCATTGCTATCGAAACAACGTTTTTCATATAACGAATAATGTAACAAAAACTTTTCAACCAAGAGGGAAATAAGATCTCTTTATTAAAATCTTATTTTCGTATACATGCATACTTCATTTAATAGCTGAGGCAAAAAAAAAAGAGAAAATAATCATATTGTCGATCAACATTTTTCCTGCCAACGATTTTCAGTTTATCGATTCAGTTTCGTTGTTACATTATTCATTATTTAGAACTTGATAGAATTTCTTTGATTTTAGGGTGGGAATTCAAATCGACGTATTGTACATATAAAATATATGAAAACGTTTAGACGTTCACGTTTTAGCACGTTTTGTCTTATTCTACACTGATATCAATTGTGATATTTAAATAAATTTGCTTAAATATTCTTAAATACGATACTGTTACAAATTGTAATAAATTTCTGCGCTATTTCGTTTGATATTGTTTGCTACAATATTTTCAATATTTCTATTAAGCTTGTATGATTATTTCAAGTTCCATTTACTTTTTAACTAATATTATAATAAAGAATTTTTTTACTGTACATTGCATTCGAAAGAAGCTGCAATAGCTTGACATGCATACATATATATATTTTATAACGAGTGAATATAAATGATAAAATAAAATACAAATATAACATTTGTCCGTATGAATCTAGCAAAGAAAATTAAAACATACATGGAAATTTATTTTCTATACGCTTTTATTATTTCGTTTAGATGGAAGCTTGATAGAAAGTCCGCGTTCATTAAATTTTTATAAAAGAGTCCAGTCCAGACATAAATTTGCTTTATAAAAATGAAAGCAATGAGCGAGTCGTCATGTTTCCTTCACGTTTGACGCTTGTCGCCTGATTTGTAGATGAACGGGATGTGCGTATTGCCGGTGACAGGAAGAAGTACAGTGGGTGTTGGTGGTGAGAGAGGTGACAATGGTGATAATAGTGATGGTTGTAGCACCGGTGGCAGCGGCAGTAATGGCGCCTACAATAGTGACGGTGGTGGAGGCTCTAGTGCCGGTGTTAACATAACTCGCTCGGGTATTCGTAGTGCCGCCACCGTTACAATTAGCGGTACCGACGAGGAAATTAATACGGTGTCTCGCAAGGGTGTCACGTTAGATCAACGTCACCCGCGTACCCAAGGCATACGGAAGCTCCAGAAGTGTCTGAGCACCACTACCACTGAGCGCCACTTCGAAGTGGACTCCGCAGGCGCTGCCGCCGCTTTTCCGACAGTCTCGCTATTCTACGCTCAGCGTAGCACGGAGATGAGAAGCTACCCCTCAGCCGTCCCTCAAGCATCTTTGAACTACCAGAATATCCTCACCAACACCAGACAGTATAGCAGCTTTGGTAGTATTACCGATACAGCCCACTGTAACTTTATTTATGTATGGACTACGTAGACCACTGATATATTGTTCTTTCTGTGACACCTAATGGGAAAGTTACTTCTCTCTGATCGCTTGACTTTTAATTTTATTTCATTGTGATCTCGGATCAAATTTTTTTCAAGCTCGGGAGAGAGTGCGGATCTCTGCGCAATGTTGCTACTTATTAGATTATACGTAATTTGAAAAATTAAATAATTTAACTTCGTTATTTAATTGAATCATTTAATTAAGAAATTTAACTTTGTCATTCATGAATAATTCATGATATATATTCATTCTTCTATTCGATATTTTCCTCCCTCTTATTGTACGATAAGCTCCGAATCCATTTCGAGACTGATTTTAATAATAATTTTTCAATAATTCGTTTCTTTTCTTTACAATCTGTATAAAGTTGATTTGTTGAACATTACTGTAAGCAACGTTGTCCCCGAGATCCTTCCAGCACGACATACGTTTTTCTATTGTCTAGACTCAATAGATACTGTCTGGTCTTTACCTAATCTGAGTGTGAAAGTGACTTCGTAGCTCTCACTACGATGCATCTCTTTCTTTCTGACTTGTACATGCTCTTTAGTGGATCTTTTCTAAATAAACACGAAATGGCACACCGTCTAGACTGCGTGATCTCTAGTTGTCACACTGCACCCTCGAAAAGAGATATTCTTTTCTACTCTTTTCGTTTTCGCCTATGTGGCAAACTTTTGATTTCTGCTTCTTTTATAGATGTGGTCTATAACGTTGCATCTCTCAGATAACTACTTCTCAGCTCGATGCACAATCTAAGATGCACCTTATGTGAATATACTGACAATATAGGATGGACCGTGCACGGTGAATGTGCAAACATATCGGAGGGAGCGAACATCACGGTTAACATCTTCTCGTCCTGAACAACACACGTCCTTATCATAAAGCTTACCGTTCTGTCCGTGTTTGTAAAACGATCCTTTCGCACATTAATGTTATCTTCTATCGTGTTATTACACGAAAACTAGGACGATTTTCACGCAACTCCTCTAAAACTAACTCTACTCTGATACCACCGATATCGCGCTACGTGCTAATTTATTTATGATTTTTCAAGAGCTATATTTTCCATCGGCAAAATCTCGAATCTAGGCATTTTGTTAGAAAAATAATCTCACCTTATTTTTTCGCGGTATTTCGAATGTTTTATTTTAAATACATTTGATTAAAATTTATGAGATACGTAAAGACAATGATTATTTCAGATAATAAGGCTACGTGCATCATAAATATGCAGTAAGACATGTATATTAAATTCAAGAATCAACGCATGTGTACTACGTTACATTAGGTAACGTATTCCCGTATTGAGAATTATGTTTAAAAAAAAAAGTTATATTTATATATTAACATATGTTTAATTATTATACAAAATTGTTTTCGTGAGATATCTTAAAGTATTTTACACGGGTCTCTCATCTTCGCACTAGATTACAAGATATATTGATTTGCCCAGTTTATATTTATATTACGGAGAAACTAGATCGATGACACTTTCGTCACCACACAATCCGACGATCGCCCGGATATATTTTACGCGTGCATGCAAGAGTGACTCTTCTTCGTCTACCTAGCTTACTTGTTCTGAGATTGACTTAGTCTGTGAACGATATTCTCTAACTCTGCGCTAACTGAACATGATACTATGCGTGCGTGTGTACGTACGTGTGAATGTGCGTGCGTCTTTGTACGTACTATCTTTGTGTCTGTGTAAATTTTATGACTGACTTGATATTCGTAAATCCTGATGAGTCTAAAATGTATGAAGGATAATTAATAAGTGAACTGCAGTCACACAAGAGATCTTGATCGTGATAGTTGTTGTTGTTGTTGCTGTCGCTGTTATTATTATTGTCATCGTCATCATCGTTACCATAATCAGCATTCTCATTGTCACGATCATTATTATTATTGTCCTCTTGAAGCTGCGCTGTCTCTGATAAGTGTTCTGACTTCGCTAGTTACACTTTGCGATATACACTACTTAAAAGACGATGTAAACGTGTCGAAAAATAATTTTAATAGTTATTGTGCATGCTTTTTAGTAGTCCTAAAAGACGTGGCGCGCCTTATTCTATAAATAATCGATAATTTTCTTTTGCGACCGCTGGTCGTATAGATAAATTCGACGGCTCCTTCCAACGATCAAGGAGCTCGAGTATGTCATCCCTCGAAAACATCACTACAGAAACCATAAGCTGCCTTACATTTGCGGATTCTTATACGAAAAAAAATGGTACGTAGACTACAGCATAAACTTTGACTTTTAAATGTCGTATATTATTGTTGTCTCACGCATATCCGCGTTACGTATCACGGTTCTCTTTATTAATACTGTTAGTCTGATTACTATTGATTCTTTCGTTCTTATGGATAGGCTATCTCATTTAAAATATCAAACAATAAAAAAAAAATCATTTTAAAAGAGGTAAATTGAATAAAAAACAAAATAATTAATCAATTAATTATAAAATAAATAACTTATATTAATTTAATTCTTAGATAATATGCTATATGGTAGATTATTTGTGATAATTCAATTATTTCTTTAAGATCCAAATGGCATGCCGACGTTATGGATTGGCACGTCTCTGGGATCTGTACAGACTGTTGTATTCAATACGCCTGCCCACAGCGAACGTCATGCTCACCCAGTGGTTGTGTCTACCTGTAGTAAGCCGATTTTTTAAATATATATATTAATACTTAGTAAACTTTAAATATATTACTTTTACGATTGTATAATTTCTTCTTGTTTTAAGTTGTTCGTAGCACGTAACGCGACAACGATTTAATAAATGTTTTGTATGTGTAGATGGATCTACTTTCAAACTCAAGGGTTGTATCCAATCGATGTCGTTCTTAGATTGTAACGGCGCTTTGATTCCGTATTCATACGAGTCCTGGAAAGACGAGAGTACGGATGGCAAAGAACGAAACAGTAGGCATTACTTCCTATACTAATCTCGTATATCCGCGTGAGACTAGAGATCGATGTAGTTCTCATATATATTCCGTAATTTTTGCATTTCGTTCTGAAGATTCTTTCTATGTATAGTGTATCGTATTAACGTCGTGAATTTTTGTTAAAGAGAGTCAAGGAAAATGTACAAATAGCAGAATGTCACCGTCGACGAACACGCAAGTCGGCGGGGACAACTTCGAGGACAGACAATTTGTCGTGCTTGCGTCAGAGAAGCAAGCGAGAGTTGTGGCGTTACCCTCCCAAAACTGTGTATATAGGCAACAGCTGGCGGAGACTCATATCGTAATTAAGACAGAAATTACGTCACTCAAAGGTATAGTTCATGTTTTTTTTTTTATAGGCGCAACGTAAATAGAGAAATGCAGCCGTTTCATCATTATATTTGTGATTTCACATGATTATCTCAAAGTGTGCAATCTTTTTGAAATAGTTCATCTTCACACGAAATATTTCTGTCTAGATAACGTCTGCCTGGTATGTTACGTTTCGAACGGTCACATCACAACGTATAGTCTGCCCAGCCTAAGACCGCTGATAGACGTGGATTTTCTACCTCTTATAGATTTGAGGTAAGAAAAATAACTCTGACTTCTTCCTAACTCTTTTATTTTAGCTATCAAGGCAATATGATAGTGGCAATATTTGCACATGACGCGTTGCACTATACGCTACTGTAACATTGCAAAAATTTCTATACTTTTCATTCTTAATATAATATATACATATACATATTTTAAAGTGTTGAAA
This sequence comes from Solenopsis fugax, assembly GCA_003595255.1. Taxonomy (NCBI): domain Eukaryota; kingdom Metazoa; phylum Arthropoda; class Insecta; order Hymenoptera; family Formicidae; genus Solenopsis; species Solenopsis fugax. The sequence goes on from QKQZ01052545.1 coordinate 30,403, forward strand.
ATCACATACAACATAGTTCAGAATGACATACAATGTTATATGTAGATTTAAAAAATATTCACTGCATATATCTATTTATGATGCAGTCATAAATTAACGATGCCATGCTAGTAATATTAATATTCGTAATAACGATATATTTCTTCAAATATATTGAAAGTAAAATTGGACCTTTCAAGGGATATTAAGGTTGCATGTAGAAATTATTTCTATCATTAATATTGCGGATTAAGGATATCAGAAAAAAAAGTATAAATTCTGTTGTGTATCATTGCCAATAAAGCTATTTATAGTTCTAATGCTTTACAGAGGAATTACAATTGATAGGTTGGAAGATGGCTGATATATTAAACACAACTTTTAAATATATGGTATTTTATAAGTAATTATTGCTTCTTATTAGAAAAACAGAAAATAGGAGCTAGCTTTTATAAGGTAAAAGAAAGTCCAAAAATTCTTTTTTAAATTAAACAACGGCGGCGAATTATTTATCCTTTACAAGCGGAGACTTATTTGCTGCATTAAGATATATTTTTAAATCAATTTTTAATCGATCGATTTAAATCTTTAAAGTTTTCGTAGCAAAATTTATCTTTTGCATTTGTATAGCTGATTACTACGAGGTTTTTCAACATTTCATTATTACGACGCATGAAACTGGTTAATCTTATTGAAATTTTGCTTATTCTCATCTCTCATCGTTTAAACTTTATATTTATTCGCAGTAGAATAATAAAGGCAAATTTGAAATTCATCGACTAGATTCATCATCGAGTAGATCTAGATCAGGTACCAAAGCCAGAGATATATGCGCTACTGACACGTAAACAATATTATAGTTGCCTATCAGGTACTTATTCTCAAGAGTATTTCGATTTATCAATTAATATTTTATCAAACTCTATTTATAATATTCTTATAATAATACTATTTAATAATACTACACTATTTATATATGTATAATATTCTCTAGAAGTGTGTAATTATCAAACATTCTGCGGGATCTAAAAATCCAACTATGTATAATTAGAAACATAATTTATACAAAATTGACCGATTTACAAATGGATGATAAAACACACTTCTAGAAATTTCTATCTATTGTATATTATATAGGAATTAATGTTTAGGAGCTATAAAATAGCAGCTTATCTTTTTGTCGATGTTAATAACTTGCTATTGATGAAATCGTCTAAAAAAAGTATGAAGAGTTGACGATACTTTTATATCTATATAAGATATTGCTCTATACTTATACGAATATTTATCAAGAAATGAATTAATGATCACTAACAATAATATTAGCATGCGACTTTTTTCTGTAATAAGTGCACTCGTTAACCCTTAACACAATTAGAGCATGCGTCATTTATAAGCATTTTTACGAGCACTTTTATTGCACTCTTTGTCTCGGAGCATATACGTTAGATTTTCAGAGAATGCAGCGTTGTGAAACAAATAAAAATGCAAATTTGCTTCTTAAAATTAAAATTGGACATACTTTCAGTCTACTCGATTTCAATTACATTCTTTTGCATAACGTTTCACAATCACGCGACAAAATTGTTTATGGCAATTCTTCATCTGCAAATTCTATAATCTTCAAATTCTAATTTTTATTTTAAAATTTCTCTATCTCATTATATGTATCATATTCGCAATTTTTCTATTTAACAAAATCTGGCACTACACTACGAACTTTCAGGCAACATTTACTGTTATCATCTGTTTCACTTACAAATTTAATTCTACATATACAGAAAATAAGATATATCGTGCAAAACATGTAGAGAATCTCTTTGAGATAAATAACTGGGCTGGCTGTTTTAAGGGTTAATGCTAATTAATGATAAAGTAAATCTTATATTGACCCGTGTACGGTCGACCGCTCACTTTCCTCCTGTCTCTGTAATCTCTAACAGTTTTCAGACCACAAAACACGGCATTGTAGACCCCATGTTGACCATATGGGGTCATCAACTCTTTGTTAATGGCGATACCGATCAGTAAGTCATCTATGAAGTACAGATAACCACACGTAAAACCTTGACACAACACTACACAAGTGCCTTGCGTGCAATATACTATACTATCTCCTTTCAATTTCATGATTTTTTTGTTTCCAGCTTCATAATGTTTCATATAGGAAAGTGTTTCTCGTGCCACTTAAAACCTATAACTGTATACCAACTCTTTTACCACATCAACCAGAGCTTTATGCTATGTATATAAAAACGCACACTCGACACTCTTTTACAGTTGTACCCTGATATTGTAATTTTATATGCAATCCATTATCTATGAAACAATGCATCACAGTAAAGCCGACTTGTGCATATTTTTTGCAGGATCGCAAAGACGCTTTGTTTCAGTAACCGAGGTCACGGTTTATATCTCTCGTCACCGATGGAAATACAGAAGTTCTCCGTTTCGAGTGAATTCTGGTATGGGTTTTTTTTAACGTGTATCAGTTTTACTTTTATTTCAATAAAATAACTAATCTTATATATTTTGAATTTATATCGATGTATTCTATCCAAATTTGACTCACGTAAACTATATTTATATTTGATTAGCGGTGAATTGACGGAGATGATGGGTGATCTATTTATTGGCCACGATATGCCAGAACCGCCTAAAGAGAGTTTCTTCAAAGGTTTATTTGGTGGTGGTTCGAGAAGTGTCGATCGAGAAGAGTTATGTAAGTAGACTTACTGCACACAGAAAAATATTTTTCTGCTGAGAAAAGCGGACTTACTTTTTTCACTTTACATTTTTTTCTTTTAGTAAATAACGGTATCTTTAACAAAGAATTTTTTTTAATTGTCTTAAAAAATACTCATCACTTTTAGAAAAACTCATTATCATATATTCAAAAAGAGAATTTATATTCTTTCGAAGAATATTATAAAATTGTATTGAAAAAAATCAAAATAATAAGTAAATCGAATTTTTCTTTTTTTAACTTAATATTCTTGATTGGAGTATTAAATTACTAGAGTTCAAAATATATTTCGAATAAATTTGACGAATTTATGAAATATTTGTACATTTGTACTATTATCAAGAAAATATTTTTTTATGAAGATAATCATTACTTAAACTAAAATTAAGTTTTTCTTAATAACAGAATATTTTTCTGTGCGTGTAATTAAGTAACAAACTAAAAATGGAGAAATGAGTAATTCAAAGCAAACTGACGCTTATACCGATGCTGATTGCAGTCGGCGAATCTAGCGGCCGTGCGTCGCGCACAGTGGCGAAACATATTCCAGGACCAAACGAGGCTATACGAGAACGGGTCTCTTGCGCAACGGGCGAGGTAAATATAGCACATCAGATGGTTGTGGAGCGCGGAGACAAGTTGTCGCAGCTCGAAGAACGGACCGCGCGCATGATGTCGGAGGCCGATAACTTTTCGCAAAGCGCTCACGGACTGATGCTCAAGTACAAAGACAAGAAATGGTACCAGCTATGAGGACGCCACTCGGCTCGAGTCCAATGGGATGACGCACGTTTCTTTAGTTACTTAGCGTTTGTGTTTCGTCTATGAGTTTTTGTCATATTAAGAAACTAAAAGCTAGCTATACTATGATCTTCACACACGCACACGTGGGAAACATCTACACAAAGGGAGAGAGATATGTACATGCGATCACCTGTGCGACGCACATGGTACACACGCACATGTTGTAAACGAAAAAAGAAAACATATTTCAAAGCGGATAAGTATAGCGACGATCTCTCAAATGTGTAAATCTTTGCGTATGGATGAATAGAAATGAAAGAGGGATGTCGACAAGATAGAGGCCGCGGCTATGCCGTGATGCATTTGCGCGGATGTGATGTGTACGTATAATTATTTAAAATATAAAGTACTTATACGCAAAGATGCGAGAAATATACGCGAGTCAATATAAGCAATTATGTAATAATTCGCCTTTTAACCGGTGGCACTCGTTAATTCATTCGGACGTCCTGTGAACATGTTTAATGGCGCCTTGCCTTGTTTGCTTCTCAGCAAAGAATTGCCAATAAGTATTTACGAACATTACATTGTTGCAGAGTTTAAGCACTTCCGAATAGATGGAATCGAGTGAAACACTAAGAATCGCATTAGTTGTAAATCGATTAAAAGTAGTACTTATACATATTACATGAGTTCTTCTCTATTAGATTAATGTTATATATGTGTTGTAAGAGAGAGAGAGAGAGAGAGAGAGAGAGAGAGAGAGAGAGAGAATATATATTATTGGAATTGGAACGAAATACATATGGCTACTCATATATCAATAATGCCATTGAAATTTGCAGTAGTGAAACACATTTTAAGGAAGAGTCGTTGTCGACTAATAATTCTTATTCCGCGATGTAAATTTTATAATTGTACATTGTAAGCTGACTTGTATTTAAGCATTTATCGTTATACACGATTGTAGACACTTTCGTAAATATGCGTTAAGAGATAGAATGAATGACCAATGCGATTCTTAAGATTTGTAAATCTATCGAGTTACATACAGGTGCAAATGGGAAATTTGTTAGGCTCGACAGAGATGATTTTGTGGACACTTTATGAAAGTTACGAACGCAGGCAAGACGGCACAGCGACACTAATTCCGAATGTATTGACAATAAACAATGTAGTTAATTACTCGGTGAGAAAGAGTATTGGATAAAAGTTGAATGCAATGAAATATATTTTATCCAGAATGGCGGGTGTTGCGCAGGCCGCAAAAAGCTGCTATACTCGCCACGCTGATAAGAATGTATTAGTTGTTATCGATTGTAGTTATCGCGCTAGACGTGCTATGTATATATAAAGAGATGAATACAAGTAGGACAGATTTCGCGTTATAAAGCTGTTTATATAACAATGTATTATGATTTACGCTATTTCGATGCCGACGATAAGTTCAATTGGATTTATGACACATCTAACCGACGTGACATGGATTACCTATTGTAATTTTAGCACTACACTACTAGTTTAGATTAATTAAAAACAATATATAAGATATATATAAAATATACATATACAAAAAATAACCAGATATGTATATGCGTATATACAAGAAGGTATCTATATACGTACATAAATATTTGGTCATATGTATATGTTATGTTTATATATACATATATATGCATGCGATAAGTTCGTTTGAATTTATCGGGGCTCTGAATCGTCGTACTGCTTCCATAGCAATAACTGTATAGTTGATGTTTCTGGTACTAATCACTCGTATACTTAATAATGTGCCCGCAGAAGATTACTTAGAATGCATTTTTCGAATTGATTCAAGCTCATGATATAATTTCCCTTGGACAATATACACGTATAGAAATTCGTTGTCCCATTACACACTCTTATCACGGGATGTCTTCACTATCGATTACTAGTACAAAAGAGCGCGAGCTCGTTCGTCGAGCGCAAGTTGTAGTGTACGAATTATAGTTGAAATCCGTATTGATGCTGAATTTGTAATACGTTCGTGAGAGTGCGCAGATTAGCGTTGACTCTGAATACCGATCTCGTTTCACTTAAACTGCTAACTCTGACAAACGTTCCACTATCTTACTATCTAGAATTATTATTCCTCGAATACCAGACACTCAGTATGTAAGCAGTTCAATGGTAGATAAGATACATTCAAAATAAAATATAAAGTATCCTAAGAGCAGCGGAGAGATTTGTTAATGCCCGAATTACGAGAATGCTGGTATACAAATTAGAGGAGAGGTGTTCTTTCAGTGAAGGATCGTTTACCGTTGTAACAATTAGAATAGATAGATTTAATGTGAGCTAGTTACAGAGAAAACAGGCATATTATATTATTATTTAAATGTTGCAGTGATATATTCTAACATTCGTTGCACAAAGATTATATATTCGTCGATAGTTTCTCATTATTTATCAAAGAATTTAATCATATCTCAAAGAAATTTCTGATAATAATAATCTACTACTTTACCAGACCATAGTACATAAAAAAATATCTTGCGAGAATGGAACGAGGTCGGGAACGCTCGACTGTAATTAATCGATTTGCTTACGGCTTCAGTTGTACCGCTTATATTTTTTTTATGTACTATAGTCTCCTGAAACTCAGCAAATGTTATTTATAAAGTAAATTTTTAACTCTCTCTTTCTAGCCCATATTCTAATTAAATCAAGTTTCTTATTGGGATAGGAGAAAAAACTTGTTTCCTATATTGTTTTCATTATTATATCTGATTAACTATATACTGTATAAGTGATGGCGTACAACAATTATAGAATCGTAGAATGTACAGATGTCTAAATTACAGGTAAATATATAGCTCACATCTACATATACGATATTAATTAATTTCAAACACAATCTACAATGCTAGAGAGATTATCATTGGGCTGGACAGAGATAAACGAAGTATACACATCTTAAAGTCCTTTCAGATATTTGCAAATAGAGATTACTGCAAATAGATACCTTTTACTATGTATTTAATCAATTTTTGTACATTGACGTATAATTTTTTAAAATCATTAATTAGATGAGAATGAAAAAAAAAATGAGAGATTTATTTCATATAACTCGTTCGAGGCCGATTTTGTCAATAGACGTATCATGTTCCTCTCTCTCTTTTAAAACTATATCTTCTTTAAAAAAGCTTTGATTATTGCATGTAATTTTTTATTTTTGTGCAAGTAGTGCGCTACTAAATTCATTATTAAAACGAAACAAGTCTATCTTTAAGCGACGAAACACCTAATGCTCTCAATTTATACTATTAACTATTAACGATCTAGTAGAATTTTTATTTTTCAACAGATAGACGATATAGGTATCATCTTATAATTGTAAGAGTACTGCCTCGGCTACAGACTGTATCTTGGCTCCAATTTAATAAATGAGTTTTACTCGAAGAATTCAAGAACAACGTATCTTCTCTATATATCGTAATGCCACTTTGTATCAAATTAATTTTGCATGATTTGATTACTTTTTATTTTAAATTATGAAATAGAACTTGATATTTGTGTGTCATTCGTTATGTACCGTTTCATTTTTATCACAAGTATTCAACACTAAAACTATCAAAATAGTCAAAATATCTGATCTTTCTTTTTAGTTAAATTTATAACAGTGCATATTTTTTAATTGTCTATGACTTTTGTTACAGTATGTAAATGTGTGTGATTAGATTGATTAATTCATTTTACTCTAATCATTTTTTCAAAAATGCATAGGAGAAACTGGGATTGAAAGTAAAACAGGGCAAGTTGTAACATTTTATATTTAAAAAATGTTATGAACAAGATGAAAAGCGTAAGAAGGGGATACAAATTCGTAATGACTGACAACTTGTAATTTTTTTTACGCTTTTATATCTTATTCATAAAATTTTTTTATATGAATGTTACAATTTAGTAGTATTATTTTTAACATCAGTCTTCCTACATAGTATGCTTGAATATTACAATAGAAATTAATCGTTCTAGTGTTAATCTTCCAATTAATTTCCTTAGTCTCTTAAAGAAGGTTTATTTCTGGCTTAGTGGTCGAAATGTTTAACATAGCAAATGAAAAGATTGTAGCGTGCGGCGAGTCTTCCACCATGAATTTTAAGGAAAAGTCAAGCGTAGGTCAAAGCTCTTCGGGAATCTCGTCCTTTTTGCCTCGCTCTTTAACCGGAAGGAACGACGGTGACTGCTATCGACACCCGGCCCGTAATTAAATTAATTTCTGCGCCTCCACCTTCGCCCGTTATAGGCATCGGCGTGGAATAATGCAGTGGCGCGACGCGTTGCGACGCGGTGCGACG
>QKQZ01052547.1:0-14608 GCA_003595255.1 Solenopsis fugax
ATGGCACGCAAATCTGTTTAACCGTATTCATTTAAATTAAAAAGGTCCGATTTGGAACACGGTTCGATTTATCCCACTCTCCCCTACTATAAAATTCGATTTTACATAAGAATCAGGAGCAAATAAAAAATTAAATAACGTTTAAATCAATAAAAGCATTATGTTCAAATTTTATTCAAAGATACTTAAACATAATAATAGATCTATGAAATGTAAAAATTTTTAATAATATTTTGAGATTGTGTATCCTTAAGATAAAAAATTTAAAATTTTTTTTAAATAAGAGCTTCAGCAAAATTTGTTTTTTTTTCTTCTACATAATACGTATCGACTTGAGGAAGTACAGAAAAGATATTGTTTGTCTTTCTCTTTACTTTATAATGACATGGCTTTATAATGGTTTTCATAAATTGCATCCACTGCATTTGACAATGTCTTTTGGAATCTCTTTTTAATGAAAAAGTCGATTACAAAGTTATAGCATTTGCAGCCTGTTTCTCTTATTTTATCATTATACTGTTATTTAAATAAATAAGTAAATAAAAAAAACGCGAGGTAGACGCAGACAAATATTTTTCAATTAAATGAATTATAATGCGGGACCTGCATGTATTTTTCTCGTGTGATGCAGTGAGCGTACACGAGGATGTGCAAAGCGTTTCAAATTTATCTTAAAATATTCCTGAACGTATTTGAGGAACCTGAACCCTCCAATTCCCATGATACCTATATCCTGCCGCGCGAAGTTCGCGTTTATCTAGTATGCCTCCTTTAAGCTTTTTCGTCAATATGACAAGTATTCTCGTTAAACTTTGTAAAATATGTAATATAAAATATGTGAATATCGAGCGCGCAACATTCAACGAGGACTTATCGGGGATTGTATAATTATGGAAATTCTATTGAAAAAATATTAATGCCGATGGAGTATGCACCGTGTGTTCCATCGCGTTTCATATTCTCTTAATCCCCGGAAAAATGAAATTTTTTTCTACTGTTGTCGCGAACAACTTCCGGATGTTCTAACAACGGAACAAAAGGCAATGGAAATATTCAAGAGTGCTCGCGTACTGAAATGTGTCTGGTGCATTTGCCTCTTCTCTTTATTCTTCCTCGCCGCTTTAATAAAAGTATTTTTGCCGAAGTCTTCCGCCACGAATCAATTCAAGGAAATCCAATCGGGATTCGTGTTCCATGCGTTCATGCTTGGATCTCGAATATCCCATTCTTCTTCTTGCACTTTGCGATTTCTTGGGAATACGACGTCGTCTATGTGTGGACATGGTTGCCATCTTTTTATTTATTGGAAATTTCAAGTTCGAAAATATATTGCAGATATTGTTTGTTGCGCGAAATATGTAGGATGAGTCATATAACGCTTTGTTATATTCGCGAATATAATGTTTATGTTTAGGAGGAAATTGGTGGGTTTTCCGAAATTTGATGCAGTCTCGCGAGAGATATATCTCACTGAAATTCTATATGAAATGTAAATGATCCGAAATTTATATTGAAAATCAGAAACGCAAACAACACTAATCCTTTTAATTGAAATAATCTTTGCAATACATCAGTAACATCAATTCGTATTGTGTTTACGAAGAAGGTATTCCAAGTCTTTATATAATTTTCTATACAATTGGAAAACAAATTTAGGATACATAGAGATAATATCTTTATCTAGCGATAAATTGCATGAAATACGAGTTATTGTGCCACAAACTCCATCTCATTTCGACTAATTAAATGGGAATGCGGAAACTTTGACACACAACTTCGAGATACATGTGTCCCGAGAGTGACAAAAGTGCTACGGGATTAAGTACTAATGTTGCATTCACGGACATGTAATCCCGCAGCTGGAGGCGTGCGGCCGACTTCTGTGCTGCGTGCAGAGGCTCTGCAGAAGCGGAAGTGCAACCGACGAGCCCGCCGAACATCGGCTCAACGCTCGCGGTCGGCGGGGCGCGCAAGCGGAGCCTGAGCTGGTGGAGGGTCAGGGTCCCTCGGGCCCGGAGGATGGAATGCTCGCTATGCCCGTCAGCCCGAGTCCCGCGTCCACCTCGTCGCAGGAGGACGCCTGCAAACCGTTGCCGCGCAACTGCTATCGTCTCGTTATGCTCGGCAGTGCACGCGTTGGAAAGACCGCCATTGTAGCACGGTAAACGTCTAAAATCGGCAACCACCAGCTTTAAAGCGTTCTTTCTTCCATTATCATTCCTCTTATCGTTATCCTTCGTTGCGTCTCGTTCTCTATTATGCTTTTTCATCACCATAACTTTGTAAAGAAATGCGATACTACATTATTTCTTTATATTTCCTAAATTTAACTACGTAAAGATACACTGAGAGAAATGTTTGGTAAAATCAACCAAAGTTTGGTTGAATAGTAATCAAATGAATTTTCTAGTGATAGTTACTAAATATATAGTTGTTTTGACCAAACAATTTGTAGCCTTAACCAAATAATTATTTTCACACAACAAAAAGTTTTGTTAAATGTAACCAAGTTTTTGGTACTAGTAACTATAAAATTTGTTTGATCACTATTCTACCAAACGATTTCTCTCAGTGTATAGAAGATTTTTTTCTATCTTTACGCTGTTTGTTTATTTCTTTAACTTTTATTTGGGCTCGACGTTTCCCATTAGAACTTGGTCAATCCAATACCTTCCGCTGTGAGCTCTGTGTTTTAATATTCCGTACGTTTCGTCCGTTCGGTCTCCTAAATTCTGCCCGTCGTGCTCTCTTTCACAGATCGATTACTAATAGTAAGAGAAACAATGTTATTCAATTAATCTTTGAATCGTACTACCGGCCCACCACTGCTGCATTATTGTGTTTCCTATTGTTATATTGCCGCTGCCACCGCGCGATAGGATATCGAAAAACTGGCCGCCACGTGCTCCCAAGAGCAAAGCGTAATCCTTCCAAATTGGATCGATCTGTCAAAATTGTGACCTAATCATATTTCTTTGCTCAGCGTCGAATAAAATCGGAAAGTGGAGTTATTAAGGAGATGATAAAATCCCTCGTCCCGCTGCCCCGATATTGCGCGTCAATTAATGCCGCGGTTCTGCGAAATATCGAAAATTCGCGGTTCAGCCAATTTGGAGTTGTGTCGATTATCCTAAATTGACCACAATTACGCGATCCCTACATGCTAAGTAAATTTTTCGTTCCAATTTGTGCGCGTAGATCGCAATCGGCTAACGAGCTCATTAAAAAAAATCGAGACAGATGCTTAGTCTGTCGTTCACAAACGTGACTCTTCAAATAGTTGGTTACGATTAGTACCCGTGTTTACCGTTCCCGTTCGTCGTGCCCGTATCTGTTTCGGCAAATACGTTTACATAATTAAATTCCGGAGTTTTTTCCAATCCTCTTTAAACCTTTTTTTTTAACTGTCTTCCACGAAAAAACAAAAAAAATTATTAAATTCTATTTTATTAATCGCTAAAAAAATGTTTGAAAACGAAATTGAAACTCAAAAAATAACGAAAAGAGGAATTTAAAAAGTTGTAAAAACTAAAATAAACTACATGAAAAGAATAATTTTACTAAAATACAGACCTGAAAATAATTATGTTGAACCATTTTAAAAAATTGTATCGGATGTTTAACTTGATTGCTAGAAAATTGTTTGCAGCAACATTATCATGCTTCGGTGTCCTACATAATTATTTTCTGATCTGTATTTAAATTTTTGATGCTGCAGTAAAATTGTTCTCTTCGTGTGAATAAAAATCTGTTCACGTTTCAGATTTTTGTTCAACAAATTTGAGGAAAGCTACACGCCCACGATAGAAGATTTTCACAGGAAACTCTACAGGATCAGAGGCGAGGTTCATCAACTTGATCTTCTAGATACAAGCGGAAACCATCCGTTTCCGGCGATGCGACGATTGTCTTTCCTGACGGGTAAGTCCATCGGCTTACCTCCCCGGAGAAATGCGCTGCTCCGTTTCAAGTAGACATCGCGTTCAAGACGCCGCAAAGTATTCGTACACATTTTCGCTAAATATAAAATTTTAATTCTCGGCTTCACATCCCGCTTTTATCGCAGCGAAAATTGGTCCGAGAAGAATTAATGGGTATTTGACTCTTGTATGAGCATATAAAAAATTGCACGTTAGCGAGTGACGTGTTGCAAATGCACCACGATGCATTTTATATGAGAACACGCCAGACTGCGGTAGGAAAAAAAAAGTAAAGAACCAGACGCTTTTTTTTATGCCGTAAATATAGTTTCGTAAATCTTTAAGTGTTCGAGAGAACGCGGTAGGTATATACGAGAGACGACGCTTATCTACAGATTAGCATCGTACTTTTATCGTAATATTCTTCCTCAACGCCCAAGAAATTTTCGTTCGTGGTGAAAGAACACCTAGAACCATATACCGATGTTACGGAGAAAACCGTACCGAACGTTTCTGTCGTCGGGATCGCGTTTCGCAAGTTTCAGGACTTTCGGCGAAATCTCATAGCCTCAACAACGATAGTTTACTACATCCTGCAGGAAAAGTTTGCGGTAGATCGCCCGGGGTGAATGTTGACTGCTACCGGAATTTCAAGCGAGGTTCAAATACGAAATTACATGGGTATCATGTGGTTTCAATTAATTTCACAAAAGTCTAAGCGAAAATTACACGTTCAACGTTGCAGTTATAAATCCAATTTCTGTCGCATTAAAAGTTTAAGGCCGACATCGATTTTACAAATACAAAAGAAGCAGCTACTTTAATAATTTATTTCATATCTTTTTTGTCATTTTTTTAAAAGTATTTTAAAAGTATTAAAGAACTGGAGATAATCGAAATTAGCATATTTGACAAACCGTAACTTCTTTTTTTTCTTCGGCAACTATTTCTTATTTTTCTCATTTTGATAATAATATAATATTTATAAGCTGATTGGTAATATGCTCTTCAATATCATTTCGTCTAATTGGGGCTGTCTACGATACGTACAATCCCTACGATTGATTGCATTTCACCTGTATATTAGAGACAGTATTATAGTTAATCTCCGTCACAATATTCAATGTGTTAAATGAAAATGGGATAAAATAGGATTCAACGAGTCGAGAACCGAGGAAGAGAGAAGAGATGAGATGGTGATAAGTGGTCGAGAAGAACGTTGTGTTTGTGAAAACGTGAGGGACTGTATGAGAAGGTACGCGTTCGCTCGATAACTCAATTTCGTCTACTTTCCCTTTTCTTCACCACCCGATAGCCTTGCCCCTGCGGAACACACGAGATCGTTTGCGCTTCGCTGATTTTGCACGTAGATCTCCCTTGTCTCTCATCATGTCGCGTTGCCACCTGTACCCGATAACCTGATATCGTATCATACTGTCGGATGCGCGACAATTGCCTCAGTATCGCGGTTGTCAAGATGGAGGGCAGGCCTTCTCAAGTGAAAATACATATTTATGCTCGGACATATATATACATACAAATGTCAACCGGCACGGAATATAATCTAAGTTATGATCTATGCATATAATATGCAATTCCCAAAACGACACTATCTGGCAAGACAATTGCAAATTATTACACAGCGTGACACGCTCACCTGGGATAGAAAAAATTCTGCACACACACAGTCCCTTCCGACTCAATATATTCTCCATACGTAAAAAGTAGTCCCAATGTGTGCTGTAAAATTGCTGTAAAATACTAATGAACGTTAGTAACCTCTTTGCATTTAGCGATTCACACTACAAAGAGTGATTTCAATTATTTCATAGATTTGATATATATCTTTCTACTTGTTTTATTGAAGATAAAGGTTCAATTCTTAGGTACGTGCCTATCAGACTTATCTTTCTAATTTAATAAAAAAAAGATTATTAGCGTCATCTGTGAACTGCGGTAAACTGCGACAATTTGAATACACTTTTTCTTTAATGAGTCGGAGGGGGCTGATTCTGCATTTAAAAATTTGATAAGCGTGTCAATAGATTAAAAGTTACTTAATTCATTTGATTTTATTATATCGCTGGTCGTATATTCGTTTAAGATTTTTATATTTTTATTTTGTAAACGTGGTAAAAATATTTTATATCAGAAAAGACCTTTCATAATTTTTTAATCATATAAAAAAAAAACCGTTTGATAACACTCCTTGAAATTTACGCGAGCCGAAAGTTTTGGTAGCAGCAGTTTGCTCCCGGGATTTAGCTAGCCCGATTCGCTGTTTTAACAGGAGTTGCACAAATTGCATCGGACAGAGCCGATACTCGCCTCCCAGTTATTGCACTACATGCTCCTGAAAACGGGCGATGTATCGTCGCATGTTGCCAGTAAAGTTGACCTCACGTAGGAGTGCACAATAAAATTAGACACGTAAATCCGAAGAATTTTTAAATTGCCATTCGTGTGTGCGGGAAATCAAGAGAGCCACCGTCGATGGGAATTTCATCGCGGCGTGTTCAGTTTTGTATTCCGTCCGACGCTCGTGCCGTCGGAAATTCCGCGCATTCGACAAAACGAGTCACGACTCCTCGTTTCCCCCATTCGCATTTTTCTCGGCTCTCCACTGAGATCTCTTAATAATTCACAGATCGACCGATTGCCGAAAACATTTCGCCAATAGACATACGCGAGCGCGCTTCTGACTATCGGTATCAGTGATATGTTAGAAATCTTTTCTCCGATTATAAATGCAGTTGAATAAATGTTAAAATTTGTTCTGCAATTGTAACTGCAGATTTTTCTGCTATTTGTAATGTACTGTAAATAACAAGTTGCAAAACGTCGTCGCTTTTTCGCAAACGCGATCGCTCAATTTAAGATCGATTTCTGCATTGAGAGCGTGAAAAAGATTTCCGCGTGCTGCGAATCCGTTGTCGAATGTGCGCTTGAATACGGAGGAACGCAATATGACCCCGATTCGAAGACAATGAGCCTCCAGACGAGGCTCCGGCTGTTGCGAGAAGAGAGAATTCCTTTCGACACCGAAGACACGAACTTTGCGGCATAATGGCTGACATATATTTTCATCTCGCAGCGAGGACAATATCAGGCCTGCCTGGCGTGTTTCGCAGGAACGAGATGTTTCGCTTCATGTAGTAGCCACGAAGCGATACAAGATTTTAGAAATATAGAGATCGAATCTCTCCTAAAAGGTTCTCGGGCAATACACGATGCGCGGACGAAACGAGGTTAAATGAAAATTAGACAGATCGTCTTTAAAATTGTATTTGTGAAGAAAAATAAATTTTGTTACGTGGCTTTGGATTTTAGGATCGAACGTATCTCAAGGATATCTCGTGCAATTTAATTAAATTTTACACGTTTAATTGTGTACCAACTACATTTCGTGACTCAATTAGATATATCTCGACAAAAAAATAGAAGTCGCAGAGTTCACATGGAAGACTGACATACCTTTGTATGTTACTCGATCAATAATTAGAGAGATATGTACGCAATTAATATATATACATTAAATTATTCTGCCGCGCGCTTCGCAAAATTAATATAAGAAGAATAAAAGTAACGAAATTATTAATGACGTATAATAATGTGTAATAATTATTATACATTATTAATTAGTAATTATAATTACTAAATTCGTAATAATATGTTAATAATGATAAATTCCTGATGGCAAAACGAGAATGCCGAGGTTCTTTCAAAACTCTGTACCCACCTCTACCATTAAAGCACAGTTAACGACAACGTTATTATTACATGCGACACTTAACGGCATCTTTTAGCGGAGGATATGCGATAATAAAACCAAGTGGAGCGGTGTGTGTGTTGGCAAAGCGACGTTATTACCGAGCTTATGTTCTATACGCTCGACTCGTCGAGTCTCTCATTGGACGAGCTTTTTGTCCGTCCACGAGAACAGCCAGTTGATCCTACTCGCCCTTTTGTTAGCGGCGCGTTTTTGTCGGAAACAAGCGGTAACGGCGCGCTCTCATAGACACGAGACCCGGAATCGCCTACTATCGTAGTCAGGGTAGATTTATAAATACACTAGCCGCGCCTCCTCGTGGAAATAAATCCGTCAGGATAAATATTCATAATCCGTAGCACACACGCGTGTCGCGTATGTAACTCGCGTGACCGTTATAATTAGCCCGTATGCAATGACGTGTAGCGACTTCCGTCCGGTTAGGAATAATTGCAACCGATGTCGCATAATGGGGACTCGAAAGGGACGTGCGACAGAGGGGTTGAAAATTTAAAATCGTGTTGGCGCACGTGTCACAGAAAAACCAATAACGTATAAACTTACGCCCGAGAAAAACGTATAATTCGCCCGACTCGTATATATTCATCCCCGTAACGTTAATATTCAACAATTCAGCGTTTTGAAAATAAATCCTCGCCCCGCAATCCAACACACGAGGCCCGGTCAATTTCGATACGATAACCGATTTCACAGGGGACCTCTTCGTCGTGGTGTTCAGCATGGACTGTCGGGAGTCCTTCGAGGAAGCTATCAGGCTGAGAGAGGCGATTCTCGAGACCAAAGTGAGCGCGACCCAAAGTGCCACGAAGAGCAGACGGACTCACTACAGTTTGAAGGTCCCTATGGTCATTGTGGGGAACAAATGTGATAAAGATGTAAAGTACGTTTTTTCGATCTCGATATCCTGATCCCGTAAATATGGGACGCCCGAACTGTCTCATTTCGTTGTATCCTCGAACTGTATAATTATTTTATTAACAAGTTTTCTACCCTCATTACAGAACGGTCACGGTGGAGGAGGCCGAGCAATATTGCGTGAGTCAGGACGAGTGCTGTATCTTCGTGGAGGCTTCCGCGAAGCGGAACTATCACATGGACGAACTTTTTTATCAGTTATTCGTAGTGGCCGGTCTACCACTGGAGATGGCTCCGAATCATCATAGAAAAGTACCGCTCACCTTTGGCTCGCCGACCATGTTCCCGCCGTCGCAGGTACGTAATAATGCTCAATACGGCGTAAAGCAACTCGTTGAAGTGTAACTTCCTCGAAATTAATCAACCGTTTCTGTAATTGAAATCCGTTCGCGGAAAATCCGATTAGAACTGACAAAGAGTGGAACGACGCGATGTTGTTCGCCTGGTGTCGCATCGCGATCGATCGAACGAGGATTACCTCCCGCGATATCGGCAGGGCTGAAAAGCCTAAAAAACGACGCTTTTATTTCCAGCCGCGGCACAAAGCCACCCTCAGTATAAAGCGTCGACTGAGCGACGCTTGCGGCGTCGTGGCGCCAAATGTGCGCCGTCCCAGCATAAGGACGGACTTAATGATTATGCGGACGAAGACGTGTTCGCTCGCAGCCGGAAACGAGAACAATACGCCAGGATCCAGGATCACGCTTAGAACCGGAAGAACGGACTCCGGGAAGGCCTGCTCGATACAGTGATATTGCAAACGATTCTCATACACGCGGACAAATCTTTAGAAATATGATAACGCGATTTGAGAGCGATCTTCGGAAACGAGTATTATTATTTATCATGACACGTTTGCATCTTCGTTTTATTGTAACTTTACTACGATCGTTGTATCTTTTTAAATTCACTTGGAAAATTATTATTGAACATTGAGATCAGCTTTCGATCGGCATAGCCAATTTCTTAATTTAAATGTACACTGTTAGAAATTTCTTGATGACTTTTAATTAACATGTAAAGGAAGCTTGGTTCAAGCCCGTAAATGAAAAGTAATGAATGAAAAGTAATGCAGTATATATGAATATTCATTTACTAATGTCTTAAATTTTATTAACGTTTGTATTACTTGTTTGTATTATTTCATTTACGTTTGTATTAGAAGTATATTAAATTTCAGTACACTTATATATTTTAATTCATTTAAACTTAATTTCATTAACATTTACATTAAAAATCATTTCAGTTACGAGTAATTTAAGTATCACTTACCATTGTATATTAAAAGTTCATGAAATTTCATGACATTTTTAAC
The DNA here is from genome assembly GCA_003595255.1 of Solenopsis fugax. Taxonomy (NCBI): domain Eukaryota; kingdom Metazoa; phylum Arthropoda; class Insecta; order Hymenoptera; family Formicidae; genus Solenopsis; species Solenopsis fugax. Next base: position 9,941 of record QKQZ01052547.1, read on the forward strand.
AGTGTATTGCTACTCTTCGCGGTCATAAGTTGATTACATTCTATCTTTGTGTTTACATAAAATTATTATAATTGGCACTTACTATCATCATTTAAAATCTTTAATAAAATAATCACTTTCTATATATACATCATCTTCAGCGAGACGAAAAAAAAAATAACCAACTTTATCCAAACCTTACATGCACCATGTGAACCATATGCGAATGAAACTTTTAGGTTTACACGATTGTCAGACTCACTACAAAGACGAAGCGAGTACTCGCGAATGAAGATCGCCAAAGGGAAATCATATTTAAACCGACCACGCTACTCGCCTTAATTAATTAATGGAATATAGCTTTAGCGTACTGTCCCGAAGGTAACACGTATAATTAACTTAAGACCGAGCGAGAGAAAGAGATAGAGGGAGGTAAGCCGTTACGTTAATTAATCGTTGTCGATCAAACATTAAACGGGAAATCGATACCTCGACTAGCGTTTGACATTCGATCGGAGAGTTCTCCGGTAGCAGCGGGATGATCGAATCGCACGAAAGAGAGCGTATTCCTTTTATCAGGTACAAATTTTTATCGAAATTATTCTCAAACAAACAAAGAATCTTCGCGAAGAACAGGTCAATTTGCGCGATCGTGAGTGAGAGGTGTCGAGAAGTGTCAGCGTTGTATCAGTAATGAGAGAGATTGCGAAACGTAGTGAGAAAGCTTTTTACCGGATTAGTTAACTGCGCCCATCGTAGCCTTACTCGAGCTCCGACACGCGAAGGAGCGACGTTTATACTTCCGCATGAGATCTATCTGCAGCTTTGTAATTCCATTAATAGTACTTGATTCAAGGAACGAATATTTGACAGTAGTAGCACGTCGTTCCTTCCGCTGAATCTTCCGCGCACACATGAATATCATTTCGTTAAGGATAAATAATTCTCTTGAATTAATTTCATTACTTTCGCGGCACATCTCGCGTCTAGTTCGTGCTCGGTTTGCCGCTTTCGCCGCGCGCGACGACCAACGAGACCGCATTGTTAACGACGGGACTCGCGTTACATACCACATGGGTACGAAATCAATCGATATTTCCGTGTATCGGCTTTTTTTCCACGCATCTCGAACTTGTTGAAATGCATCGGGCGAACGCGTGTAAAATTATCGTATCATCAAGTTGCGTGTGCATACAATTTAAATGCAATCAGGTTAAAAAATATGTATATAGATTTAAATCTCTCTCTTTCTCTCTCCGAAAGCTTCGTGCCCGATGTTGCGACAACAAAGGATTTATTTGTAAATCTTCTACGCAGTTTTAGCTTTTCCTCTATGAAATTGTGTAGTGGGAAAAAGGGGTAAGTATATTTATCCGACAAAAGCGGAGGTTACTCAACGAACAAGATCTTGTTGAAATTTTGTGAAATTTATCCGTCTCGGTTTACAGAGATATACTTTTCCTACATACGGCTCATCCGATAAAACTGTCGAACGATAAAATATTATAGGCACGTAGATCTCTCCGTGTGTGCGCGTGTGAAATGTGAATAAGCATTCTTTCTCTTCCCATAGACTCGACTATAGTTACTATCTAAGGTAAAATCGATTTGACCAATTAGGCAGCCCGTAAGTCAACGCCGAAAACAAGCGCGAAGCTTCTTTCGGCGGTGGAGTTGCATCGCTGCAAGTGGTAAAGATAAGCAACAAAATAAAATTAAAAAAAAAAAAGAAAAAGAAAAAGAAATGGTTAGTCGCGACATGCACAATCATGTTCGCATTTTGTATCGAATAAATGACATTTTCTCCACGACCTTGCCACGATTCTCTAAGTATTTTTCACACCCATCTCCTGAAATAAAGCGAATGTTAAAATATTTTCACACCGCCGGCGTTAATACTTTTGATCTGCGAATTAAGCGAGAAATCGCTTGCTCTGATCGCCTCGAGCGGGAAATTGACTTAAACCAGATTTCCATCATTAGCACCGCGGGCTACGATTTGTCGATTATCACCTCCGGCGGAGTACTCTATCTTATTGGTTTGATCGATAACTCGTTAGTCGAATTTTCTCAGATATTAATCGCGCTCTCTTCGATGTGGTTAGAAATAGTCACTAGAATGAGATGAATACGATACGGTTCTGCGCGGGCGCCCATTAGATTTTCGATGGGTAATCACACTGCGTATTGAAGTAATTTCAACGGAAGCACTTTCGATCGTGATTACAAGCCAAACAATAAAGCTCGTATAAAACATAGTAGATATTTAATTAATGTCCATTTGACGTTTAATTGACATTTAATTCATGTTTAATTGACGCGATATTTAATCGACATGATTGATACTCGGATAATGGAAAATACAAATTTCGTAATTAACATTGACCTTTTGCGTATCTCGTGTATTCTCTCACTTTTTTTTCCAATAAGAAAGAATCAATACGTGTTATTCAATGATATTAAAAGCCCTAGAAACCCTCTTTGTTACCTGAAAGCTAATACAAGTTTGAGTTCAATAAAACTGAAACAAAGAGACGTGAATGAGTTTTCGTTGTTCGATTGAAAGTGACGACGCACAGAAATAGGTATACTCCAGATAACTCGTGTATAAAAATACGACATGAAAGTACGCTAGAATCTTCTTTTAACTTGATAAAAAAACTTAATAATTTATACCTTACTCCGAATATAATTATTTAACATAAAGAGTCTAACAAATTTGTAATATTAATATCTTACAGTTTTGTCCGAAATAATTGAACTTTGAAAAATAGCTATCTTGTGATGCACTTATAAATTACGAGATAATTTTTGTGCAATTGTAACGCAATTGCGTGCGTAATTAAGAAAATCAAATTTTAATTTATTTTATATTGTTTTACTTTTATATGTTATGCTTAACTTGTAGGTTCTGTTGTATTGACGTATACGTAATTCGATCTAATTGAGTTGTAAGTTTTAATTGTTTCCTGTCTTATCACCTAGCCTTTTTGTTAGAATTTTAATAATTTTTGCTATCGCTGAAAGCTCTATGCAGCCGAACGTTCGAGAGTTTAGTTATTAAATTTAGTAATAAAATGCTTTTCTGAGATTAATTTAAGCTAATAAATGTTTAAATAAACTTTATTTCAAACTCAAGATTTTGTTTTTTTGCTCATTTGTTGTGTATTACCATTGCCAGCTTGATATTTTATTAATATTATAAGAAAAACAAGCTTTTGGAAAAGTAAATTAAACTCTAAAATCCACATTGATATAAAATTTATACATATATTTATTTAATTTTATTTACTTATATCTGTTATCTTACTTTATTTTCTTATCTCGTCTTATTTAGATCACAATTTGTCTTAGTTTTATCTAATCTGATGCTTGAGAAGGATAAATGGACAAGCACATAAGATACATAAGATAAATATTAATTTTACTGACAACATGTATCATATAAAAATTTCCCGCAAGAGACTTTCAGTGAAAGATTTAAGATGGCTATTCCGGCAACTTCTGCAATCTAAAATTTATGCTCCCAGAAAAAGATTTACAGCCCGCAGGATCTTCGAAAAAAGGGCCATCACCACATGCGTTGACAGCGGTTTCGGTTTAGTAGAAGAGCGTAAATGCACTACGCGTGCATTCCGCTGTCGTGGAATGTTTAATTAAACTCTGACGAGAACTTGGAGAATTCCGGACACACTATGCGACACACTGGAAGGCTCTATACGTCATACAATTTGCATCTTTGCAACGTACGTTGTTAAGACGATATTGGTTTTAAAATTTTATACCGTGTTTACGCGCCTGCAGCGTCGTTTTTCTAAGAAGCCTTACAGAAGAGAGAAAACCTGATATTAGAACGTTGAAAACATTACTTAAATGCAAAGAGAAACTTTCTTATCTTTACAAATCGTTTCTAAAAATAGAAGAACACAAAAAACAGTAAAAAACAAAAAATACTTGCTGCAAAATCTTATTCGTGATTGTAATAAGCATACTATTAATTATTAACAAATAAATAATTAATTCTCTATCAACGAGATTTTTAATGTGACGAAACAAAATTAAAATATTTGTATTTTAATATATTTTCCTGTTTGTTAGGATATTCGTTAAAAATAAAATATAAATTGTAAAATTAAAAATTAACATTAAGATATTAACACTTTGCGGTCTGCCAGTATACTAAAAACAAAACGGAATACTTTAATTTTAATAGGTGTTTATGATAAAACATGTGCGGCTTAGGTCGCATTATACACACAGAAAAAAAATCAATTCTGCTGCTAAAAAAAAAGGATTACTCACAATTTATTCTTTCTCTTTTAATAAGTAATGTTTATCTTTAACAAAGTATATTTTCTTGATAATTGTCTTAAAATAGATTCATCACAAAGTTTAGAAAAACTTTTCATAACGCATTATCATATACTAAAAAAAGAATTTATACTCTTTTAAAGAATATAAAATTGTATCGAAGAATAATAAGTAAATCGAATTCTTGTTTTAATATTCTTGATTGAATTATTTATTTACTAGAACTCAAAATATATTTTGAATAAATTTAATGTTTGAACTTATGTTGAACTTATGATAAATTTGCGGATATGTGAACTTCTGAAATATTTGAAATAAGTAATATTTGTGTGGGAATGAAACTGATTACTTATGTATTCATTTATATTTATATTTACT
>QKQZ01052555.1:0-11437 GCA_003595255.1 Solenopsis fugax
AAGTAACGTGTTTTCTTTAGCGAAAAAACCGGAAAAGAATTACCGACACACCTGGTAAGTATGGAAGTATAGGCAGAAATTGCGGTTGTGACAACCACATTCGAGAAGGTGGAGCGCAACCTGATAAATAATTCAGCAATCAATTTACACAACTTCCCGCCGCAACGACCGAACAGTTTGCATTAGCATTCGACAAGTCACTCTACAAGACTTTGATTTTGTTTCTAGCGCGCACGTGGTCTGCCTCGATTACCTACAGGATGCACCACTCAATTTTTGCCTTATCTGAAAGTTAGTATTATCGTATAATGTGGAATGGCGATCAAACTTTTTACTAGTTCAGTAAAATAGAAAAAACATCAATACATAAACTCAAAACATGTTATATATATACATATATATTTCTATATACATATATTTAAAAATTAATATATTAGAATTTCCTTCCACAGAATATGCATACGCATGTGCTATTACATGAAGAGCATTTATATCTATTTATATATATCTATTATTACTGAATAGCTAAATTAATTGTGAAACTTCTCTCTTAAAATAAATTAATTTTCATATTTTTTCAGTTAAAAAAACAAGAAAAAATCTGCTATTGATATTACTTATTGTTAGTTAATTAAGAATCTTACGCGGATCATTTGAAATACTGCAGCGTGAAAGTTTCGTAAAAATTAGGCGAGGTTCTGAGAACAGGCCAACTAAAAGTATTATTCTCTTCTTCCTTTCAGACGGGAAATTTTCTGTGGACTCATTATCTCCAGTAATGAGTCCGTTGCTGTTTCAAGGATTATTTTCGGAACGCTCTGTTGAACTTAATATCCTCTTAATGTAACGCGCATCAGTTATTACGAAACTTTCCGCCAGCGACATAAATCTTCACGTTTAATAACTATCGTATGTGAAATTGCTGAATTAGTCGATGTAGCTCGTATCCTAATATTTACAGCACGTTAATATAAAATGTAATGTGTAATGTCGTGGTTATAGTCAATAATATATTGCCAAGTACTTCAAGCGAATTGATAATTAATCGCGCCTAATGGAAACTTTACTGCTTTGTGCATTTGAATGAGCATTAATCGGGAAACTGCAATTAGTACGTTTATAGTTTCTAGTGAGTATGTAGAAAGGCTAGTATATAAATTTAAATAAATAGATGAAATTTCATAAGTTCGACACGGGCTAACTTTATTATTTTATTAAATAAATATTATTTATTATATTGTATACATTGCTATTATATTTAAATGAATATCTTTTGTTTACTAAAAATTACATTAGTTTACAGTTAAAGATGTGGCTTCTTATAAATTATTGGATGCTGAGAATGCTGCCGCAAATTTTATCCAACACGTCATGATACACAACACGATAGATTTTCGAAATAATTGAGATTTAATATGCAAGAAAAAGCTTTTTGCGATATTTAAAGTTTTTGTTAAAAAAAAATTAACATTATCTTGAAACTCTGATCAAAAATTATGAATGTATTGTTCATTTCCTATTAAATGCATTTTTTACTATAATGTCTTATTTTTTAGCCATATTATGAAGGACTTAAAAAATAACAAATTTTCCGCTTATAACGATGAAGTCATGTATATTATACTTATAATTTGTATTTTGTGACTATCGATGTACATACAATTTATCATGATAGATTCCGCTACATATATATGTATATATATGTTAAAACTGATCCTTGTTAAAATTTTCATGTTGAATTTTCTTTGAATGAGCCGTTTGCGACATTTGATATTCGTTAAATTTATTATAAATTTTCCAACTATACCTGAACAAAACTCTATATTTAAATCCTTCATAACATAACTGAAAAAAATATTGAAATAAAAAAAAGCATTTTACAGGGAATGAATAATATATTCATGACTTTTTTACAAAAAATTTCAAGTATTGTAAAAAATTCATTTTTTGCGCATTAAATCTCAATTATTTCGGAAATCTGATATGCTTGTGAAAATTGGCTTGCGGCACCGTTTTCAGTCTCCAAAAATCTGAAAGGAAAGCCTTTTATCTGGATTAAAATAATTAAAAAATATTTTTTTTGTGAACTAGCATTGTTCAAACTGAAACAATCGATTGGCCAGTATGGTATACAAGTACCGCGGATTTTCACAGTACATGTATATCATGCTGGCCAATCGATATATGTATCATACTCGAACACATATCAACATACATGATCAAACTTTTAATCACCCATCGCAGATGTAGGTCAAAAAGGTTCGTTATTTCGGTATACCATATGGCTCTTGTGATAGAAGTTGATTTAGCATTATGTTATCGTCACAATTTCGATAAAGTTTTTTAAAACGGAGAATATCTTGGATGGGTGTATTTCCGATCTAAAGTTTGCGTAAATATTTCTTCAAGTCTGTTACACAAGAAATTTAACATAGCTCCTCTGAAAGCAATCATTTGTTTATTTACATCTCTGCTTACATGACTTATTAATTGAGTCTTGAAAAGTCAAAGATATCGAAAAGATGCCAATAAAATTACGCGCGCGGAGTTGGTGACGTCGCTGAAACATGTAGGAGGAAACCCTAAGAGATAGAAGGAGCTAATAGATTTAACAGAATTCGAAGGACTTTAACTAGAACGACATCCGCTCCGTGAACGGCTGAACTTTACGCTTGGACGCCGCAAATTGCGTTAGTTTCGTTGCCTTTGTTGCAACGCTAGCGCGCTGGAATTAACCGAGTTAACGTTTATTATCCGCTAGTGACGACACAATATTCGGTGTTTATCGACTTTTCCCCCGGCGACCAGGTGAGTCGCGGTGTAATGCAGGTCTAGGCAAAATATCGATGCTGGATCCCGAAAGGATCGCGCGCCGCAACCGTAATAGAATTTTCCGGGAATGGCATCATAAAAGATCCGGCCGGATCCTTCGGGATCGTCGGTTGGAGGATATAGGACCCGAAAAAGTGTAATATCCATTGGGATAATTTGATATTCGAGATTTCGGCGAAAAGCTTTAATGATTTTCCCGGGGTTCTACGACTTATTTATTTATATCTCAAAAGAAGACTTACAGGTTTGCGTTTCTTTCAAAAAGTTTAAACTTTATGTTTTAATGAACTACTAACTTCTTTAAGCGATTCATTAACATTATCTTTGACGATTGGACAATGTCAATAATCAATATGAATAAGCTTTATGTAATATTTATTTTTCGACAATTTTTCGTTAGCATCTAACAAATTGTGACCGTAGGATAAGAATGCAAGAATACTTAAGATCACTGCGTAACATTGTAAAGCCATATATGTATATATAATAGTATAACTTTTAAATTCATAAATAATATTTAACCCTCAGCTGCCACATTGGGTGTCATACACCCGGGCTGTTTACAAAAAATGCTTGACATTCATGAATCGTTCGCTCTTTCTCTTCTGAATACATATTTCGAATATATTTAACTTTTCAATTTTCGTACTTATTTAGTTTTCTTCTTGACTTTTTGGCGTATCGATTAAAAAAAAATTGTTCAAATTCTATGCATTACATCCTGAGATATACGCAATTGAAAATGGTCGGGTGATGTACACCCATGTATGGCAAAATATCGAATTCAATATAGTGTGTCAGCTGAGGGTTAATAGTATCGTGTATTTATTACATAAGAATTTCTTCCCAATTCTTTTTACTTATTCTACAATTTTATTTATTTGAGGTGCAATTATTCTCGTTTGGCATTACAATGTTTAAAATAATATAGAAGCGCAATGGTACAAATTATTCCTTCCTTATTCTAAAGCAATGTTGATGCTACTCAAGAAACGAACGGCGAGAGTATTGTCTGCACGTCGCGTTACGGATTTGAAATCCTTCCCCCCTGTTTCCCCAAGAGATTACGTGATGGTCATAAAAATTTTGATGTCTATCCGCGAGACACGAAGAAGCCAATCCTCTCTCGGCACGAAGGAATAAAGCCCCGCCATTTTCTCGACCTCTCGTATCTGCGTGCGCACGAGCACGATTTTGCTTTACCACAGAAGCTGGCGCACAAAGAGCAACGTGCGGACTCTTCTTCGGACTTCACGAGGATTTCTAGTAACTCAGAGGGTGAGTTGAGCACAAGGAACTCTAAAGGATCGCGGATGGTCAGCTTATGCGAGTTTATCGCCCGGAGACACACGCGAAGTTGGAAACATCACGCCGTTCGCGTCGCAACGAGACACCTACCACCAACCGTAAAGTTTTCGAGGATATAGGGAAGAGTGCTGAATGCGTACTCCGATCATAGAACTCAATATTTTATGTTTTTATTTAATATAAGCGACATTTAATGATAGAAATATGAAATAAATGAGAAATAAGTAGTATAGACAAAAATTTAACAGATTACCTCTTGTTTTGTGCGTGCTAATGACATTTTAAGAAATCAGGTATAACTGATGTTAATTTTTTATCAATTTACGTAGTTGATAATGTAATCGCAATTTTATACTAAATTTTTATATTTTCATAAAAGGTTTATCGCAAAATATTTTACATTTATTATATATTTTCGATTATATTTTAAAGATTAAATTAATATTTTTATAAAATTCATCAAATTTTTTGACCTGAATCGTAAACAACAAATTTTATCACAATAAATAATATTTATGTAACACCGATAAGTGATAATAATAAAACTAAAATAATTACTTAATATGAATAAAAATGGGTTGCAAAAATAAATTCAAGTTAGTTTTATTTCAATATCACATTTTTATCATTATTATTTATTAATTATCAAATATTTGATTCTATTTTCGATAAATTATTAATAAAATAAATATTAGTTAATAATTCCTTATATTATTGGTTATTTTAATTCATAAATTCGATACTTTCGAAGGTGAGGATACAATTTAGATACCATTTAGGCGACCAGTTGTTTAAACCATACGTTTTGTAGCAAAGCTATTATTGGTGAAAGGTTAAACAATGTAGTAAGCGATACTTGAACATCAAGCTACAATTTCCAACGTTTATTTGCATACAAATATCGGTATCAAATGGGAAATATAAAAAACAATATTTAAGTGATGGTACGCATTCGACAACTCTCCCTTAACACTGTAAAGTCGTAAACGAAAGACCCGCAGGGAAAAGAAGATATAAAGAAGATATCGTACGATCCCATTGGCTATATATGATTTTATTATATTTTACGCTACACCTTGTATATTAGAAATTGTTAGACATTTTACTTCTTGCACAATATAATGGAGTAACGTGCTATTAGATTTGCGCGATCAAGCGATGAATCCTTTCACGCGTAAAGTAACGTGGCAATTCGATTCTTCGCGCAGACTCGAGACAAATGGCGGGGCGGGACTCTCGGTTTCTTTTCCGCGACAGAAAAAGAGTCCTTTCTTCCTGAATCACTCGAGCCGTAAAGTAAATCTTTCCATCTGCAGGATTGCGCAGAAGTCCGACAATACTGCTGTCCTATATTTCCGTTCTATCGCCCGGTAAGACATAGGACGATGCTTTAGTCCTCGTGTCGCTAGAATGGACAAGTAAATCTTCCACGCTCAAGGTCGCACAAAGCAAGAAATACTTCACACCTCGCGTGCCGCTTTTCCTCAAGATCGGCTGCGACAAATGGCATCACTGTATTCTTTTCGGTTAAGCATTCCTGCGTCAGCAATCTCGTGAACGATGAATTTATGTAAATGCTCCCGGTTGCATGTACTACACTAATCTATCACGTGAATTTATAAACATGAGAACACTTTAGAACTTTATCTATTCTCTTCCGCTAAACGTTCTTCCGTTTCTGATATACATACAGTGGTTATCCTTCACTTGAAATAAAGATTGCTCAATCCCACTGGCAGACACAAGGGCGCACCGTAAGACCGAATAATATCACAGGATTTTCGTAAGTCCTCCGGTATGGAAGGACGCACTCGACTTGGGCTATACTGCAGAAGATATATTACCGTCTACTGTCTTCTCTGCTATCAACGAAAGCGACATAAGACCGGGAAATGTCGGATTCCCACGTATCATCGCGGACGGATAAATTTACTCAACGTTCTGTCAGCATGGAAAGAAGGACGAGACTGCTCCGACTACGGATTAGAAATGCGATAAGATCGAGGATCGACAAATCACATCACGTATTGCACTTGGATTTCCGGCATACAAAGCACGATGAGATACTTATTTTAATATCTTTGTTACTGATGTATTCATTAATTTTCATCGACTGCTATGTGCATTTTCCTATTTTGAATCTCTGACACATTGAATTTTAAAAGTCTTTACTACTCCAATTTTTACAGACATCATTAAAATCTTTGAAGTCTCAAATCTTTACATACTCGAGTCCAACGTATACTTTGAATGCAAAATGATTTTTAAAAATTCAAAAAGTTTTTTAATGTTATAATTCCTTCAACTTATAACGTTGAATCTTTATAATCCACACGTCCACCACCACACGTTTTTAGAGTCAGTAACTTTCGCTCGAAGGGTACTCAAAAGGTTTGATCTTTAGATAAAAGCTCTTCGTTTGGGAGGAAAAATATAGAGAAGGATTCACTAAAGTACGTCGTCCCTTTTTCGCAGAACGGTACTCTGAGATTGGCTCAAGGGGAACCCTTAACCTTTTCAAAGTCTTAACTAAGGGTCACACGCCGGCAGGCATGGAAGAAAAAACGATGCATACGTCTTCCTTGAATATCATTTTTCTGGAAAACCAATCGAGAATGTGATTGAATTTATCGCCCGTATTGCGTGAAATTTTAAAAATAAAAAGACTCGAATATTTGAAATTCGCGAAAGATTGAAGATGCTTTTGTACATATGTATATATACAATCGTTTAAAACCGTGATATATTTTCAGAACAAAGACTTTGTATTTTGAAATTGCAAATGAGTGATTATGAGAATCCAAAAGTTTAAAGTTTTTATTATTATAGAATTTGAAATCTCTTCGAAACTAAAATATCCGATTAGAACTTGGCAGAGAAATCACTCGCAAAACGTACACTTTTTCCAAGACCTAAAGAAACTATATTTATTTCCCATTGTTCTAAGTTACTGTCTAAGTTAAAACATAAACGGAACAGTAGTCGACGATTCCGGGACCATTATCCAACGTCGATCCCACTGCGATAAGAATTTCGTTAAGTCTACATTTCCAACTAAGTTTTATCCGAAAAGAAAGATGCAAAGCAATCCGATTTCGCTCTATGTAAAAAAAAAAAAAACGATTTAGCTTTGTTATAATCCAGTATTGATTATAAGTTATGAACTAAAGCCGATCACACAGCTGAACAATTCAGAGAATTGTACTCGCAGTAATTTATCTTGCGCCATTCTGAAAAATTAATTCAACTGATACGTTCTTTAGCTGCCAATTATACTGAAAGGATAACTCGTTCTATGTAATATCAGTATTCGTATGTAATCCGAAAATATTGATATCAGTTGAGCTAAATAATATACGCTCGTCGTCAGAAATAGAAACCACCACCACTGTACATGATCGTTATGTATATAAACTAACTGCAGAGTGAAGATGGAGAAGTTATAGGTCGGATATAGACCAATTATGCACTTGTCCCTTTATTGAAGGATCAATAAAAGCGTTTGCTGAGTTGAAACGCTAAATGGATGTTTGAATGCACGATGCCTTTGTATCATGTGCTGATTGGTGCATTTGGCAATCAATGGAACTCGATGTAGTTCCGCCGGGAATTGCGTTGAGATGCAAGCAGACTTTCATAAATGCAATGGCTGGACTCTTCTGTATTAGAGCGATAATCCGAGATACCGCTTGGAAGTTTATAACCGCGCGCGTTATGCCCCACGGGCGAATTCAAAATGCGCGCCGCGGCTAATCCCGGATTACACGGAGTGCGAAAAGATGTTCCTGCAGTATCCGTATTCACATCTGCATCGTTGTTTAAATACAATTTATCGGTTTACTTGAAATACTTTCAAGTGCGTTCCAACGCATTGCGCGTAATTATCTTTCTCAAATATTAATCTTAATACATATTTCTTTTTGTATCTAAGCTTTTTGTTCATGCTTTGTTATATTGTTTAAGTGGTTAATGTCACGGGCAGCAGAACTTTCTTCTTCTAAAGATGGCAACATTTGAGTTTGCAACTGTTTATGAGAATGAGAATGAGAATTAACCCTTAAACACATAAGTGGTTCTGGGAGATCTTCCCGAAAAAACTTTATTTTTATGCCATTTTATTTTAGTTGAGCAATAAAGTTGGTCAATCATAGCAGTCGATAGAGGAGACTTCAAGCTGTTTTTCCACCTAGCCCGAATCTTCTTTCTCATTCCGTCTTCACACAGTAAGCGATCAAAATTCTAGGGGAATTTTCAATATATGTTTAAGGATTAATAGTTAGTAATTTATTTTATTTTAATAGTTAATAATTTATTAACACTTCTAATAATTTATCACTTCTATTTTTTGATAAGATATAAAAATTTGTGCGAAGAGAAGAATAAGTAAAATAAAATAAAATAGTTTATTTCTTATTATACATGATTGGATAATTGTATAACGTCATATCGTGATGAGCAGAAATTATTTTACAGTTTTTGTTTCTTGTGTTAGATGTGGCGATCATATTTTACTAACTTTCTCTCTCTCTCGCTCTCCCTTGGGCGCGCGTGCGCGCACAGTCATTTAGTGAATATTACAGAAGTTTGTGAGCTGGCAGAGTCTGCTAATCTCTATTTAACTAGATCCTAAATACAACCAGGTCTTTTACATCATTCTACGGTATTTGCGAGGTGTGTATAACAAATGTATCATAACAATTAAAAATATGTACATTTATAATATAATAGTAGAGCCATTTGTACAACATATATCCAAGAATGAAACTTTTAGTAATACATATGTATCGTGTCCAGCATTGATAAATGTTCACATGTTAATAACGAATACCATGCATGAATAACAGTTTCAATAACTTTCAATTTGGATACATTTAAGTGCACAATATTTTACGGTTATTAGTGCGATTGTCTGATATCGTGACCAATCATAAGCAATTATCGATAGAGCGCACGAATTCGCTTGCCCGTTTGCTCTCGAATTTTCATTTTAGCTTCATTTGCGTGCCGAATATATCGTTCACTCATATTGTTTCATATCGCTGAAAATATGATAGCAACTAATTGTCGCAGCTATTCAAGTGCCAACCAACGTACGATAATTACATTGGCACACAATGTATTGTTAATGTCTAATAAAAATTGCTTTTAATTAATCAAATCCAGGGATTTTCATGTATTACACTATTTGGATTATTGAACATAATAATACGTGAACAATAACGTTTTCTGATAGCACAGAGATTTAAGGAGCTTTATAGTCTCAAATATGCGGATTCGTTAAACGACCTTGAAATATTCCAGTCCTTAAATCCTTTTGTCTGTCACAGTAGCTAAATTCGTAAGCTTAATTATGTCGAGCTGATAGAGCTATAGGAACCGCCATCGTGGTGAAATTGCTAGCAGATATCAGGCAGGACCTCCCGAGCGCGAAATTAAGCTGTCGGTTTTTACGGGACGGTTTTAATCGCCGAGTTTCGTTAATGCCGTCACGTCGCCAGCATTAAACCCACTTTCCCTGTGCTAATGAGTAATATTTAATTAAAAGGCGTTCGTTGAGAGAAAATGTATTCTCCGCCAAATCTGGGTCTTTTGGCTTCAACAAAAATGATTGTTGAGATTATTTCAACGTCGATTTATCATAATTTTTAATTCTCTTTGTATTGATATATTAAATTTAGTTTAAAATATAATATTTAAAGATTAAATATTATTTAAATAAAGATTTGAAAAAAGTTTTAAAGCCGACTGAAATGTTTGAATATTTTTCTTATATTTTTCACATATAATTTGCATGTTTTATAATAATAATAATTGCGCATTATTGTGGTTTAGCTCTTCGTGTGTTAACCTCATTTTCCTTATTTCATTTTTACATTTGAAAGCTTTGTACGTATCCATTTTTAATAATTAATTCTTGTTAAGCTAAAGTGCCTCATTATTTCGTAAAAATTACGCGAATAATTTTCTATAAACAAGAATGATAATAAATCTCGATCGAATATTGATCCCGTGCGCAGACGAAAATTCAGTTAAAAGTTTTAACTGAATCGACAAATATTGGAACGAGGCCGTGCCCGCGCATTTCTGTGTAACATCGGATTAACGAAAGCACACGCGGAATTGAAATTCAGGAAGGGACGACTCGACGAAACTTTCAACTTGCTCTGTGGATTATCGTATAGAGCGAAACAGTCTCATAACGCGGGAGTGTTTGCAAAAAACTGTAAATCCGCGGCAAAATTTTGTGAAAACTCGCGGAAAACGGATGACGGAAATGTACTGATGGAAACCTCAGATTTGAAATTCATTCGAGAATAAACACGCTACACAAGCTCCGACAGAATCTCGTTGAATTGTCTTGGGACAGTGCGTCCTTGTCAATAACCAGAATACGTATTTTCATGCGTATGTTTCTTGATGGAATTCAATTGCAATGCTAGCGTGACTCTAGACAAACTGTAAGCGCAGATTCGCAGACCTCTATAAAGCTCAAGTCGTTATATATGCTGTGCTCGGAGTGACAACAGAATTCCGTTCGACCCTAGCCACCCCAGCCAACCAACTCCCGTTGCCGCGCCCGCTCGATTGTTAAGAGTTGAATAGAGAAAAATTGGATGCTATTCGTCGTCGTGTTGGAAGCAATGGTAGAAGTTGAAAAAAATCTATTGTCAGGTGGCACGTGTAATTCATAGTGTGGCTTCCTGGATTCGAGTCGGTCTCCCTATCCGCCACGTCGTCCATTTTTTTATTGTGAACGGCTTCGTGCGTTTCGTTGTCGCGTACATGCAGCTAGTTTATTCGCAAAGTTTCTCGGTTATGATTGCTGTGTCTCTGTTGTTCCTATCTGAGTTACAGAAAACAACCCTCGAGTTGATAAACTTATGTTTGCATAACTCTCGAAAATTCGGGAATAAATGTTTATCTATCTAGCATAAAAATTTTTATTTCTATCTTTTATGAAAATATTACAAGTCTATCAGTATTGTATAATAATATAATAATGATAATAATAATAATAATAATAATAGTACTAGTAGATACCTTAAGAGCACATGATATCGAACGAATATCGTGTACAAATATACATACGATATCATGATGTTGTACGAATATTCGAATGGCATCTAGAATATTCATACGATTTCTTGTGCTGTTAGGGTATATAGTAATGTACAAATATATAGTATACATTTTTTACATATTATATAGACGTATTTAGTATAAATCGAAATTAAATAGTTTCTGTATACTTTAATAAACATTATATATATATATATATATATATATATATATCATG
>QKQZ01052567.1:0-29910 GCA_003595255.1 Solenopsis fugax
GATAGACGAAGCGATGTTATTTTAGCTTGAAGGTAATTACTTCAGTTATTTTGGTACCCATATATTATATATATATATATATATATATATATAAAATCTACAATTGTGCTGTATACATCTAAACGTATAAATCGATTCATACGAAAATGTAGATGGTAATTACAAACACACGCTTCGTGAAATTGATAGCGATATTCATTCGACCACAAACCGTTGTTACGGTTGGAAATATCCATATATTTTTACGAAAGTATTGCTCTAACGAATCAAAAGATTATACTCCATGTGATTGAACCTGACGTGTGCCAAATTTATCTTTCTATATTTGCCATTCTATTGGATTGTGCAATACATTAATTTTGTAAGAACGATCCAAGATATATTAAGAATCAAACAATTCTGATTCTACTTCGTGTGATAATTTTATGTAATGGTAATAACGACTGTGGATTACAGGATAAAACGAGAGATACGCTTAAACAATTATTACTACATCGAGAAAAAGTTTTAAAAATTTATTTGTGGAATATAATGTTTATTTTATTGAGAAATAAAACTCTTATTTAAATGTAAAATTGTTTATAGCAAATAAACCATCTAATAAGAAAAATGGAATATATTTTGTAGAAATATATATTCCGTCATCGCAAATTTTTTTTTATAACCAGTAAATATCGAAGACGATGTCACAAGTAACATTTATTTATTTCAATTCTTTTTCTTAGTGTAGAATTTAGATTTCAAAAACAGAAAAGATTTTACACAAAAATTAATGTGAAAAGAAGAAATTCTCTTAATCTAATGTTAAATATTTAAGAAAACGAAAAAGAAACAATTTATGAGAAAATATCGAGTTTTCTCTGACTGCAACTCTCTGAAGTATATATATATTTCAGACTTTCAAAAATGGTAATTTATGCGTTAACTGACATGTTTTGCAGCGCTCCTTGTCAGAATTTTCCATAAGCTTATTATATCCCCATGATGGAAGAGATTCTAAATTGCCATGAAGTGTAGATTTGATCTGTGTCGGGAACTTGTTCGAGTTGGATTGAATGGATTTATAATCTGCGAAGAGATCTGTGTAAGCGAGATTGCTTTCGCGTATTTTCTTGACAGTGATGATCCCGCAAGAAGACTCGCGGAATCTTCTGGCGCGCTGATGATTGAATTTTGTTGCGAACTTTTGGTGTGAAAGTTAGATGCCCTTGTTACGTTCTTGTATAACTGGATTTATGGGACAACCTCAGCCGGTAGTACATCGCTTCGTTCATTTATAGCACTTTTATAATCTCGACTCGACTTTGTTGCCGTATTAAAAATTTTCACGCCTACATACACTATGCTCGTCTATCCTGCTTAACCAAATATTTTTCTGTTCCGTTAACTTTCGCACACGCCTTTCAATTATTTCAGCTTGGGTCTTTGAAGTCGGCATGGCGGAGTTCGCACGCAACCACGCAATTATCATAAGAGTATTTTCGCATTTTTTAGAAAAAAAAGGAAAGCCATGTTTTCTAACGTGCAATTTGTTCGATGTTCTTTATCACGTTTATTAATCGTGAATTCCGAAGGGAAAGGAAGAAAAAAAACGAGAACAAGGAATTTTTCAAGTAACTGCCACTTACGTACATACCTGTCACAAAGTATCGGCGTTATCATTTAGAAATGAGCGCGAATTATCGTAAATGAAAAATGGATTGCGGGAATAGCCGCAATAGTAATCTTTAAACTACTATGCTATAGTAAAAACGACACACAATCGCATTGAACTCTCCACTAATTAATGACAATTTGATTTCATCGATATACATATCTAGATAAAATTATTGTGCGTGTAACGGTAAAATTTAATTTTCATGATTACGCACATTCATGGAATTAAATAATTTAATAATAGCAAGAATCGGTTCAATGATTAATGCGTGAGTACGTGCCACTGGATATAATATTACATCAACGATTATGGTATCAAGTTATTTAATGCGATACGTGTGGAATACATACTGTAAACGACAGTTCTGTCAATATAACGTTGTGTTTGAACATGAAAGGAATTGCGTAATGTCGTGCCATGTACGTTAAATTCCGAGCGCGTAAAATGATTATTAATTATTATTACTTTCTACAAGTCCATATTATAATTGTCTAATTTTAAATGCACTCTGTATTATATCGTGCATGCGTTACTGTATTTTTACAGCGGATGAAAATGCGATTCTACGTTTGCTGAAAAGCCGTATATTTCCGATAATCAATTTACATTTTATTAATATTTTTTTGATGAAGCAGCGTCGGTAACAGCGTTGCGAGTCTTCACTATTTCAATATCTAAAATATATAATCCGTGAAATCAAATTTTCAAGAATTTTTATTTCCTTTTCTTTCTTTTTCATTTTGTGTCTTTGCATTTGTATGATTAATAAAAGTTAAGTTTATCATACAAACTAGTTTACATGCATATTTTATATACTTAATACAAATTAATTTCATCGATTGTTATTATTTATTCCTATGCCATATATCTACTCAATTTGTTATTAATTTAATTAAAACATTGGAATTAAAGAACTTAATTCAAAAAATGTATGACTTAAATTCGGCTTAAATTTAGTTTATTATTTACTAAATCCGTAATTTAATAGAAACACTGCTTACTTTAAAATTAAACAATTCAATTAAAGATAGATTAATTAGTTTATTTAATTGCACGTTTTATGTTAAAATAGTAAATTTTGATACATATATAGAAGTAAAAAATAGCAAAAATTCACAGAATTGTTTAAAATTGGACCCTTTATTAATATTTATAAAAATAATATTTATGAAAATATTTATCAAATCGTAGAAGTATTTGGAAAATCTGTTAAATTAATGCTAACACGAGTTCGAATAACATATGTACAAAGCATGTATTCATGCATGTTGCGTGAACATATCATATAGTAAATAATACGGGACATTTGACCCGCAATGAAATTGGACGGTAACTCGAACACAGCTATGTAGTTGCTTCATCACTATGGCACCGCTATCATGTTATACGATATGGAAACAGCTTAATGATGCGCAAACAGCCATTCGAATGTACGGAAATCGTTTCTTTCCTGTCAGAGCGATATTGTATTGATTATATTTATACAATGCAAGATTGAAATATTTTCAATATAATCTTCGTGATTTAATAGATAAAAAAAAGCTAAAAACATTTTTTCTCTATATCGAGAATATACAAGTGTACAAATATTTAACGAATAATTTAAATGATTATTTTTTCATGATTATTTTTTCATGTGTATCTTGTTAAGTAGTTTTGTTGAGGTATTGAATTTATAATTTCATATTTGTATTGCCTGAGCTGTTTCACACGGAACTTATCCTAAGTTCACGGAAATTATTTTAAGTTGTGCTACCATCTCGTTAATAAAGGTTTAATAAAGTTTAATGAAAAATTGCCTAAGAAATATAGAATATCTTCTTATTCTTATTAAGTAGTATTACTTCATATTCTGAAAAAGCGATTTCAGTAAGAAATTGTTTTAAAAACGTTCAAATTGCAAGTATTTACATAATTATACAAATTTAGTATATGTGCATTTATAAGTTATAAATAAAAGAGTAATGATATAATTAAAAATTCGAAAAATAATCGTGAAAATTAAATTTATCAATTGAACTAACCGCAAACAAATCTTAAAATTGACTCGTACTTAAGACTGTTAAAAATTTTTTTAAATATTTATAATTTTATGAAATAAGTTATATAAAATTTAAATCATTCTTGCAGAGACTCGAGTCTAAAGAAATTTGACGTAATTAAATTGTATATTTGAAATTGTAAAGTTAAGATCTACTAAACGTTATTCCTATGCTCATTACTCAAGTCTAAACTGAGATTCAAATGCTGGATAGATTGCATTTTGTCCAACAATTTATCACCGTTAGTTGCACTTGTAGCAAAAGTAATTCGTCTGCGAAAGATTTGCATGCCGATGGACTGCCTCGCGAGGGCACACACGCTCGCCTCTGCGAGCGTGTGTCGCGCGTGTCGACGAAATAAATCAAACGCGGGCGTACGACAGTGCAACGAACAATTAACGTGTCAGGGCTGCGCGCGCGGCTTTGTTACGGCAAACAAATCCCGCAAAAGCCATGCAGGATTCGCCGGCAATTTTCTTCTATTCGATACTCGACATACGAACTTGCTGCGCTTGGCGAACGAGAGGGAAGCGTCGCGCGGAGATCCTGACGCTCGAGAGAGTCAGGATATCCCATTAAGGGGGCAGAATGATGCGACAGCAGAGCATGAAACAAAAGATGCGTGCAACGAACTATATCGGTCGATCACGACGCAAAATGGATGCAATGCGGATGCAAAGAGAGTGAGTTATGCCATAGATACGTATAAAGCGTCTTGTGTCTGTGAGTCTTTCCCTGACATAGTTTTTTAAAACTATTACGCGCGAAACATTGGATTCTTTATGCGTTTTTATAAACATTCCCGAGTCAGGAATGTCCTGTATTTTCAGAGAGGATTGAAGTTGCGAATTCGTTCTTAGAGGATGGGGAAGGAGCGTCTTTTCCTCATCGAAAATTCCTGGGAATTCTTTAATATTCGCGCAGTACTGCTCGTACGACCTGCTACCTGCATTATTTATGACACACGCGTGAGGGGCGTTTAAAGGAACCGCATTTACTTCCCTTTTTTTTAAGTCGAAGGAAATGACTTACTTTGTTGGAAGATATCGTAGCTCATGCCTGTCCTTGTAACGTGCTATAACCGTTAATAAAGGAAGTCAGGAAGAGAATTACAATCTTCTCTTCAAAATAAAAAGTAATAAAAGCGTTAGACTTGTAATTGAAGAGTTTTCTACAAAAACTGAACGAGTCTAAAAAGTAAAATTTTCAGGAAACAAAAAGAACTTTTCATCTTTAAACCGCGCGTTCATTGTATAAAGATGGTAATTCTTCTCCGGACATATATACATAATAGATAAGAACAAAGTTTTAAGCTTTGATTAATATTTTGAGGACTTATAAAAAAAAAATAAATAAATAAAAAATCTCTGAGCTTGTTTTTGATTATTCTTAAAAATTCATATTTATTACCTATTCAAATTTATAGTTTTTGTTTTCTGCTTGAATCTTGTCGGAATATAAATGTTCATGATGTGACCCTATTGATAGGAAATGATTTGACATCATAACCCAGATTTATAAAAAAGTAAACTTTTTCGGATTTTGTAGAAAACATTTTAATTAGTTCATCAACACAATTAGGCTTCAGCGAAAATTGTTTAAATATCTTTGAAACGGTCTCTATGTACATTTTTGAAATACAGAGAGCGAGTTTGCACAATCGTTTCTCTCTTTTTTTAGTTTGACCATAATCAGAGAATGAATTACAGATTTTTTTACGAGAATGTTATGACTCATCAGGATGGATATGTTGTTTTATAAGGGTCTATTGTCTACTGCTTCCAGAGTGTAACAATGAGAAGTTGCTTTCTATTATGCGGAAGAAATGGAAATTGAAGTCGCGATACACAATGGCCGGGAAAATCACCGAGAGATAACGTTTCCACATAGCGCTGCATATTAATGGCGCCGGTTTTTCCGTATATATTCGCGACTAACGCGCGGCCGATGGAAATAAAGTTCGCGGTGCTGTCATCAAATTAGCGCGGCTCGTACACCCGCTAGCCGTTTTCACTCGAATGGACACAACAATGAGAGCGGAAATGGATATTCGATGTAAATGTCAACGTACCGCAATTCCGCGATAGCTTTATTGGCGTGCATAGTGTCTCATATCTCGCGGCGATCGGAAACTTATATTAATAATTTATTAGTTACTGTATCTCTCTCTTCTCCTACATCCCCCCTTTTCTCTCTCTCTCTCTCTCTCTACTTCTCTTTCATTGCATGCTCTCAGTGTATATTTGGTTCCATGCTACATGAATTCCGAAGGACAGGAACGGATCATTGAACGTAACTTTAATGAGTTGATTAAAGGGATCGAGAAGTTTGATTAGCCTATTATTCTCCCACATTTCTCGCATCCGACGTACTTGTTCCTTATGGATGTACATGTCACATCTCCTAGCATTACCAAAAATATTAAAATTTCATTGATTGTTCTATTTATTTTTATTATTTTATTATTTTTATTATTTTTAAGAGTATCTGTAAAAAATTTCAGCACAGTCTTCTCATTAATTTAAAAGTTATTTAATTTTCTGTTTGTTCTTGATTCTTATGTAAAAAGAACTGTTTTGCAGTACTTATTTGTATATTTGATACGCCACAAGATTTATGCAACAATAGAATAATTTCTTGAATTCTGAAACAACGCGTGGTTAATAAGAATTCAATTCTTTGTCGTCTTGTGCCACAACGTTGTTAAATAATTTTGTATTTAGAGAATTCGGTTTAATTTTTCTCTTTTCTCTCTTAGTTTAGTTTCAATTTATTTTTTAACGAAGAACTGTGCAGAAATTCACTGTGGAGAGAAACGTTGCCCTATCGTCATTAGACTTTTTGAGGCGCATTGTATTGTAGGAAATAAAATTACATTTCTTCTATGAGACCGCGAACTCCTTCTGAAACTTAAAAGAAAGGAAAAGAAGATAGATATATTTAGAAAACCCCCCGGCGCGAAACAGGGAAAATAATTTTCTATTTTTCTCCTTTCGAATCGTCGTTTTCTCACGACGACGTGGTGCGTGCGGCGCGCCGCGCCGGTTAAAGACAAGCACGTGAGTGTCGCATTGCGGTGCTCTCACCCCTGAAATTGGAACTTGTACGTAGTTAAAGCGTTATGCCTGACAGTGTCGCGATATTGTTAGACCACGGCGGTAGAAACCAATAGTGATGTAGCCGGCGCGATCTCGTTGAATTTATTCACGGCACTGTGAAATATTTATATGTGCTCTGTATCATGGATAGAATTGCAGAGGCGACGTCATTCGATGCATTATCGTGCGACGGGGTTAAAGTTAACTCTCGTTGAGATCGATGCGAACGTGCGCGCTGATGAAACATTTTCGGCACATCGTAATAATACACTCACAAGTTTTTTTGATCCCGTTAAGAAACGATCGCTGCCGGAATTATTGTAATTTTAGCGATATATTTTTTCCTCGTTTATTTTGGGAATAAATTTTCAAAAAATAATGAAGGCATACTTACATTATTTTATATTCACGTCCGTGTTTCTACACGGTCAACACGGTTTGCTAAAATTGATGTAACAAGCTTTTTAATATTTTCCGTTATTCTTGTACTGCCTGATATTTTTTTAAAACGCTCACTAATGACAATAATGATTATCTGATAATCATGACAATCGTTAATTAAAGGATTATAATTGATGTTAATTGTTTGTAGCAAATGTAAAATACATGATAAATGTAAAACGATTGTTATTCCATAAATCCATAATAATAAATTACGGATTTTTGACTTCAGGAAATCCGGAGATTATAGCTCGAAACGCAAGAATCAATTTGTGTCTGTGATGTATATAGGCATAGTTAATTCATTCAGTAACGTGATTAAGCTCTTGATGATACGTTAAACGCGTTTTATTCGTTGCCCGCTGATTCATTTCATACTTCGTTCATGTGCCATGTATGTAATTATAGAGGAGGGAACAAAGAGACTCATTTACTTATTAAAAGCAATGCATCAGTCTTTCGGTTGCGTGTCTACGATATGACACAAAAAACAATTAATTCGTTCTACTTTTGCGCCCATCGAAACAACCCTTAACTCATTTTCTAATTGACAGGTTAAAAGAAACGTCGTAGCAGTGAAATGTTAAAACTAGTAACATAGTTTAGTTTAAGAACTGTCGCCTACATTTGATAACTTTTTCATAATTAGGTCAAACTTATACATTTTTTTATATCGCAATACATATTGATTCATATTAATTTTATGTTTTACATCTTTTATATTTTAAGACAATTATTTAATTTGTAAAATTTTAATTTGATAGAAAATAATTGATTGGATTATTTGTATATGTTTACATACATTGCAATTATTTCTGTAGTTATATAAATTTAATTAAGCGTGGAAAATTTGCTACAAGATAATATAATGTTATTAATTTTAAATTTTCTCCATTGCTTACTCATGCAAGATTAATTTCCGCAAGTAAGTTTACGTCGTGTTGTACCTCGATATAATTTCCACAATTTTAAATATTGTAAATTTGTGAGTGCTGCACAGAAATAATGGTTTTGCAAAAATATTTAAAAATTGAACTCAATGCAGGTCTGAAAATAATTTTGTCAGACCATCAAAATAATTATGTAGGACGCTCAAGCTGATTGCTAGAACGTTAAAACTTTTTACAGCATGCTCATCATGCTTGAACTTCCTTTATAATCATTTTAATGGTCCAACAAAATTATTTTGAGATCTCTTCTTTTTACATATGGAAAAAATGCTCGATACAAAATTTATGTCATTTAAAAAATGGACTTTGTGATGTGAAATGGATATTCGAATATCGTGCAAAATCTGGCTTATGACATTATTCATCGATTCTATTTCGCGGCCGGAGAGGTGAATGCGAGCTACAGTCTATTGACGATGTTTCGTGACGATGCCTTGGATTGACTTGCTGATGTTTATGACTCGCCGCGCCGCGCCGCAAACTAGCAGGATAGCTCCTCGAGTCAGACAGCGATTCTTAGCATGACGTCGAGAAAGGGGCGATAAGCAGGACCGTTCTATTGTTGCTCAATATCTTTGACCGAGCCGCACAGAGGAAAGTACCTTTCCAATGTCGATATGACAACATTTGGTCGAGCAAACCTAAACCTTATCTCGGCTCCCAAAGGATGTTACCGCATTGAAGAAACCGTCAGTATATTCCTCCACCCTCGTCCGCTCGCGACTGGAAAGGGCTGTTTTACGTTTACGGCCTGCTTGCGGTATTTAATGGATCCTAAAACGACCAAGTACCCTTTACCAGCTCGTGCGCGCGCGTTTACCCGCGGCTTACTCCCCTTTTGTACATATCACTTACAAGAAATATCCGCGAGTTTAGTTCATCTCCCGTTGCCTTTGCGGACTTTATGGGGCTGTAGAACGGCCTCAAATAAAGAATGTCCATGTTCGAGAAGGCGAACTGTGACATTGCAGAAGTTTCTTTCTTTACGTCACTTTGCCGAATGATATATGTTTTACCGTAAGAGAGTTACGATCTTTTAAACGGCAATTCTGAGAGTAGACGAAAAATATATCTAAGATTAAAAATATATATTCATTCGTTCATTTATATTCCTTCTAGTGTTATGTTAGGAATACCATTAAACATTTCCGTATTCGAATTGAAGAATCGATAATAAATAAACGCGAATACATAAATGAATTAGAATCGAATATAAGACTGTTAACATTTTTATTGCGCAATATGTACGCAATCTGTTGTATTGCAAGCAATCGTGTAAGTTATTATACTATATTCCGAAGAAAAATAACTTTCGTCATTTGTGCTATGTCTCGTGCAAATCTACACAGCGACATTCGAGACAGAATAACAAAGTTACGAAGTTTCCGTTTTAAAATCTTTGTTTCGCGTGAGATCGCCCGGTACAAAGACTATTCTGATTGTAATCTATCTTAGAATGAAGGAAGGCCATGTAAACCAGATTTAACCATCGATTAATACCTCACGTGCGAAAACAAGCAATTAAAGTTTTAATACAATTTCTGTGACCTTCAAAATTCAGGCCTTTGGAAATTTATTAATCTTATAATACATGTTTATATTAAATTTTGCATTTAAAACAATATATTGATTACTTTGATTTTCTTTATTTAAAGCATATAATTTAACTGGACTTTGCAATTTATTTAATACTTATCGGGGATTTTTAAAGAGTAATAATTATTTAATAGAAACTTAAATTTAGTAAAATGTTATCGATCGTTTACCATAATATTAATTAGGAGATCTTTAATTATTTAAATTTACTTTATGAATAAATATTGAAAAAATAATAAGGAACATTTCGGTCGATCAAATTATATGTATTAGCTCGTGCAAATTGGTTCAATAATTAATTATGATATAGAAATTAGGTCTCGTTCAATTAATCCTTTTTACGTCTAATTTTATGTTTTAATAATATATTAATAAGAAGCAATTATAGAATAAGATCAGGTTGGAACATAAACTGTTCGGCAATCGGTTAGCGTGCTGTAATCGCAAAATATCCGTTTACTTAAATATCACTGCTGCGTCACTGACATGTACTGATGTATATATGCGGATTGACGTACTTTTCGCATGACTCTGTGGAGAGAAAAAGAGGCTCATACTTCTTCGCGAGGGTGTCACGGCCTCCGACATATCGATCAGTCTTAGGAGCGTGGGTACCATGAAAGTGGTACACTCTACTTGCGCCCTGCTTTTATTACTTTACGGCCGCGAATGTAAACATAGATGCATAAGAGTGCGTTACACCATGAGAATTTTAAAGACGATATGTAAAATAACGCGAATGCTTTCCAAACGGATGAGTCCGGATATAATCTCCCTCTTTCTCTTCTTCCTTCCCCTTTAAATGAATCACCATCATTGTCGTATAAATACTCATTGTTTTCTCGATGTATCATTGCCGATTTATCGATGTTCGCCATGCTTTATATCGTTGTCCATCGGAGAACGAACGGCCGTACCTTCTCCGATGTATTATACATTTCCGCGCTGTCGGCGAGCGCGATGCGGCCAATATTGCCCATGCGATAAATCAAGCTTCGCGGTGGCATGCGTTCTGCGATGCATAGCGTCCGAAAGGAGCAGATTTGCCCGCGATCCACCTATGTAGTTTCAAGTGGTATCATCGATCTGTGATCAGGCCGCGCGGGTGGCTAATAGATATACAAATTAATGCGACGCGGATTTCAGGACCGCGTGACTAAAAAAAGAATAAAAACTATGTTAAGGCTATAGCAAATCTCCTAATTGCTCGGTCGCGACTGCAGTTCGCGTGTAACCAGACCGCGCGGTTCACAAGGTTGAGCATCGGGCTACCCTCGTTTCTCGCGAATGAGGCCGCTCGATCGCGTTCGGTCACACGTGTTTTATGCCTCTTGATTTATTCCCGTGTGCCTGATACATATATGTATTGCAGGTCCTATGTCGTGGACGGAAAAGCTATGACTCGATGGACGTCGGGGAGGATGAGGACGAGATGGAAGCGCCGCAAAATAGATCTCGATGAACGAATTCGTGCGCCCCGTGCGAGAGGATCGTCGATCTCATTCGAGGATCGCGAGTGTCTAGGCCGCGTACGAATCGCGTAGGGTGGCCACGTATTTGTGACCACCCGTTAAAATTACACATTATATAAAAAAATATTTATATTTATACGTAACAAATTAGACATAATTTTATATAATTTTGTATAGTTACATATAGGATAAAGTCTTGTATACACTTATCAATTAGATTAAGTCGCTCTACCTTGTATTAGAAATGTAACTTAATAAAAAACAGTAAGTAAACTGATCGATTTAATCAATTTAGATATTGCGACAAAAATCGCAGAAAATCTAAGAAAATGTACTGTAATAAAAAATAAATAAAAAAATATTATAAACTAATGATTCTGATTGCTCTTCTAATATTAAAATGGTCATGTCATATCTCAAAAAGTTCTCAACAATGCTTCTTCAATTTAATAAACCTCAAATGTATAGTAAAGCGGCACTGAATAAAATAATAGTTTGAGCGTCTTCTCGATTAGAAAATCTTCTTTACAATATTCCTAAGAGCAATTGCTTGAATTATCCAACGTAACTTTCATTAGTTCTTGCAGACTTTAAAAGGGACATGAACGTGGAGAGTAGTGCTTTCTGGGCGATGATTGCATTGCTATTATTCGATATGTGTGTTCACATTCACGCGTCGTTGCATTCGCCACGATGTTTGCCGGGGACTTTTAAACGGCAATGCCGGCTGTTCGATTGGAATCGTTTATTTAGAAGAGGCTCCGGACCGAGTGTTTGCGAGAGCGACGCGCTCTTTGTTGGAAAGCTGTATAAAGCGTACACTTTTTTTTTCAAAGAAGCTATTTGATTAGTGATTTAGAATGGTCGTAAACGCGCCGATCGATCTTCGTAAATGCTTCCCTTTTTTTTTAGACCTTATTCGTTGCGAGAAAAGATGTATAATAAAAGCTGTACGCTTTACTTCCCGTTATTACACGCAATTCGACAAAACGTTCCATTTCTTTCAGGGGTGGATCTCTTTGTATTCCGCACATAGCACTTCGATACTACAAATTTACTTACGTTTTGCTTTATCGTTCCGTTTTCGCATTATACAATTGCTTTGTGGAACGAGTGCAATTTTGGAACGGCAAGTTGGGAAGCGGGCAAATTTGTTGGTAAAGTGATTAGTCTCCATGAAACTGGCGTCTTCCTCCGCACTCTACTTCATTGTAGACTACATAAAATGGAGTAACAAACGTGCCGGCGCTTGCTATCTCGGAGGTTGGGTACCTTCCAACCTCCCTCTAAGTACAATTTAAGAGCACAATTATAACAAATAATGAACCTTTGAAAGAATCAGCATTTAGATGGAGTATTAAGCTCTGAAAGTCCAACTAGCCCCTCTCCCCCCAACCCCTTAAATATCTTTGTGATGTGATTTCATCACTTACACAGAAAACTGCCGTGAGACAGTGGATCGTTAGTGGATTATTAAGATTTCTTCCGATTATGAAATTTCACAAAGACAGCTTTTGCAAGTTTTTTCCCCTGTCAAAGAAGATGAAGCGATAAAGGAACGAAACAGTGGTGCGTACGCTGAACGGATTGAGCTCCGTTTTTCTCGAAAGTTGATATCAATTGCGTAGAGAGGAGATAGAAAGGGAGAAGCGCGCGGGGAGCACAGGCGGTGTACCGTATTATTTCTCGCGGCTAAAAATCCCACGGATATTAGGCGCGCGATCGATATTCAAATAGCACGTCACCGGCCGCGAAAATAACCTGTGGCGCTCTACCGAGTTACAATCGCGTCGGCCAATTTCCGAAAACACGGCCGAAAGGTCGGACTTGTTACGCGCGGGCGCCGTAGAAATCAATCGCGGTTGTAACGCGCTGGACGCGAAAGCGGCTGAAATTGAAACAGAGCCCGGCTACTCTGTACAGACGGTGCGGCGCGGCGCGATCCCGAACGATACCCCACGAACTATTCATTTCAACGTCCTCTTCCGCTTACGGTTCCCTATCGTTACCGCCGTCCGGCTGTTACGGGCAACATCGTCCGACGCCCCTTGTACATCCCTAAGCCTCGCGCTCGTATCTCACCGCACTAAAGCACATTTGGTCTGACACTGTGAAATCCTAGGATTTCATAAAGCACATCACGTACAAGTGCGCCGTAAATATGTATTATATTAGAGAAGGCGGAAGGTAGAGAGATAGGGTGCGAGAGGGCGGGAGCGCCCTAACGACGTACGCGCGAGCGCGTCGAACATTAAGCTCGCGCGTTCGCCTTCGCGTTCGCGTTCGTGCGCTCTGCGTTTCTTGCAATTAGGCTGAGAAGGGATCGATTTACGAATTAGCGCGATAAGGCGAACACGATATAGCGCGTGGGCGGCGACTCGTTTTTAATATGTAATAATGGCTTAGGACGTCGGAGGATTATACCGGTTGCTCATATTTAATTTGCAACGGAAAGTATGATCTATTATCGTGGACCGATAAGAACCTCCAACGACGCCGAACGCCTGCTTTTACTTTTGATAATGCTGATC
Source organism: Solenopsis fugax (assembly GCA_003595255.1). Classification (NCBI taxonomy): domain Eukaryota; kingdom Metazoa; phylum Arthropoda; class Insecta; order Hymenoptera; family Formicidae; genus Solenopsis; species Solenopsis fugax. Next base: position 13,788 of record QKQZ01052567.1, read on the forward strand.
GATAAGCAGACGAACCGAGTGCTTCGCTCACGAAACAATAGTTTTATGACTTATGTGTAAGGTGACGGTCCCAATTATAGCTAGAGTCCTAATTATATATCAAATTTGCAAAATTACAAATTTTACAGAGATATACATGTACTGATAACATTTTTTTGCGATTATTGTAATATAAAAACATTTTTTAAATCGTTGCTGGTATATTTAAGAAAAAAAGCTGAATGTTCTTTTTACACTTAAAGAAAAGTGTTTAATTTTTAAAATATTAAAGTGTCTTATTTTTGTCTTCGTTTTTTATTTTTTCTACTTTCTACTAAGAATTAGAAAAAGATAAGTAATTTGTAATAACATACATTAAAAAATCGTACATTAAATTACATTTAATTATACTGACCTACAATTGAGACTTATACACGAACATTTTTCAACATTTTTAAACCTTTTAAACATTTTTTAAAAATTCACAATCAGTTTATTAAACGTGTAATATATCTTTCTAATCAACGACAAAAAAATTTTGTATCATCTGCAATGCTGCAAAGAATAAAGTAACGAATAATTTGGCTTCTAATAGCTTGTGCAGGTAAATTACCATTTTGCTGTTTAAGTAAATAGCTTTAGCTAAATAACTTTTAAACAAATAAGTGGAACAAAATAAACTTTTGCACGAACGTTTATTACAGTTTTATTAGTATATGTAAAAATTCGATTTAATTCATAATGCTACTTCCTCATCAAATATGCAAATAAGTACTACGAAACGCGATTTTATATAAAAAAAAACAAGAGCAAACAAAAAATTAAATAACTTTTTAAATCAATAAGAGAACTCAAATTTTATATAAATACTCAAACGTAACAATAAAATAACAATTTATAAATGACGTAGAACAGTCTATAAAATTTTTATATTTTTGGTAATGCTTCGAAGCGTGACAAATACTTAAGCGCTATTTAATTATGTTCAAAAATTGTCGCGCTCGAAACAGTGTTCATACATAAATGATTAATTTTTTAGTTTGACCTACATTTCATAGCGCGCAGAAAGTGCGATATATGATAACCTACCTCTCGATGTTTCGCTATACGAATTTTTTCAATAAGCTGATAATGGAAATACAAGTTCTCGTATAATAACGTATAAATAAGTTCTTGACTGTGCAATATTCCAGATATTGATTGCCAACAACGACTCTGTTTATTTTCCGAGGCACACTAACGAATTGCGCTCTGTTGTAAATTACATGCCATATTTTGCCAGCGTGGCGTCGCGCGGCAATCGTTATATTTTGCCGAAACGATCGCACGCTCCGCATCACCAATTACGCGACAATCTGCATAAGCGTGTTGCGCGCGCTGCGAAGCGCGTGAGTTTCGTTTCGGCCGTTGGATTTTCGGTGATTATCGCGAAACTCAGGTACCTATCTGCTCGTTAGAGAATCTAACAGATTTGCCGTACGGGATGTTCAAGGGAGCGTGCGGCTTTTCGCGATTACGACCGAGGTTGTTATCGCTGACTGCGTGGATACATGTCGGCTCTAGTAAAACTGAAAGCGTAAATGTGAACCGCAGAAAGCTATTCAGACAGGCGTCAGTGACAGACGAACTCCAAGTAAAATTTAATATATAGAGTTCGCGGATGGTGAGGTCACGAGATACCGTCTATGCCACCGCGAAATTGATCCCGTGCACGTGTTTCATAAAAATCTACAAAAAGCTTCTGCGTTTATTTACTATTGAAATAGATGTAGAAATAAAACAGAAACCAGTTAGAGAATATCGTTAGACGATTCGAATTTTGTATCGCATTTCTCTTTTGCGAGACTTCCGTTGCCAGAGACGTTTTTTTCTCTTGACAGTAATGCCACTGTGACAGAAAGTACGGAATATCTGAGGAAATTCAAAAATTTCTTGTAAGATCAAATACTCAATGCTGTGCAAAATAAAATAAATTACTACGGAGATCTATAATCGTAAATTTTTAAGAGATACAATATTGAAACGGATATTCCTCTACTTAAATACGACAAGATTACGTTCCAAGATTTTGCTCGTTAAGTATGTCATGCTTTCTTTTCTAAGCATATTGTTTAAACTGACATATTAGTGGTATTATTTTATATAAATAAAACATTATGCAGAGAAATAATTATTTTATTATTAAAAATTATTATAGACTTTAATTTAAATTTTAACTTCAATTTTTCTATTTTTTCTTAAGAATATAATTCTTAATATAATATTTGATATTACGAAATTAATATTTAGCTTAAAGATAGATTAACTTTAAAGTGATTAAAAATCAAATCTATCGCACCCGCGTGTGCCGGTCGTAAGTCTGAAAATTCGTAAGTCAAAGTAATCGTAAGTAGAGGAAAAATCTGTATTGCGCTCTCTTCTTTCACCGTGTCTGACTTTTTTATCTATGCTTTCAGTTCATAATGGATAGCTGCAACGAAGCTGATGCAAATATAACGATAATGTTCGTTGGTGGTAATGTACGACTAGCGTGGATCGATACATCGATGATAATGCATGAGAACCGTCGCGGCTTTCATTAATGAAAGATTAACCGAATATTCGGTTATTAAATTTTTAAGTGATTCTCATGAGAGCACCTCGTCTGATTAACTATTGCCCGCAAATCCACGCGTACATCGATTAAAAAGTAAATAAATAAGCCGCATTTGTATGCACAAACTTCGCATTTGTTGGTTAAATAAATTATTTAAATACTTAAAATATTTAAATTTATTATGTGATTACAATTTTTTTTATTAAAACTTTTTAATTAATACGTTTTGATCACACGGAAAATATGAAATAAAATAAATACGATAAATACGATAAATACGTTAAAAATTCGCACTTGGTTGTTTTATATTTTATTAATAAATTATTGGTAATTAAATAAACTATTAAAGAAGTTGTATGAAATTAAGGTTCTTATCGTTTGCAAAGTGGATAAACAAGATGCAGTTACATCTGTTGTGCGCATTGGTAAAACTAGATCAATTATTAATTTATAATTGTCTGCAAACTCTCTGCTTCGCTTTAAGATTTCTTTTAAATGGGAGAAGATCTTGAATCTTCTCGATGCGTTTTGTACCTCGTTATTGACTTAAAGTACAACTTGGAATACATTTGGTATATTTCTACTTTACACGAGTTGCTTTGAGTGTACAGCGGCTTGTTAAAAACGGATCGATGTTATAACGATAACGTGATGCACTCTCGTTATTAATCTCCTGGGTTGCTAACGGAAATGCTTAGGCGTGCCTTATCGCGTCTCATTGCACTTCACCGAGCGAATTTCATTTTGCGTAGCTCCCGCTTACGATTAGTATAACTATGAAATTACAAAAAGATAAAAGCACATAACGTCCTGTCGATTTTACACCCAGCTTTACGGGTAAAGTTCGAGTGGGCGTGTAAACCCTCCTCCATTCAATAGAGAGAAAAAAAAATCGAAGAACGATGCGGTTACACGCACAGAAAGGGACGCGAGCAGATCAACGATACGGCGGCAATAATTTATCGACCAATTTGCCGGCATTGATATCTCGCGATTAAACGCTCCAATGTCCGGCGATTGCCGAACTTCTCTGCTGTCCGGTCGAAATTGCAGCGCGACGAGTTTCGCGCAATATCGATGTGTTTGTACGCGGCTGTCGGCTGTCGTCCTGTTGGCCCGGTCCAAAACGAAATATCGTTTTAAAAATTCATAGCGTTATAGGCACGCGAAATATCTACAGCACCGAAAAAGGCAGTTCTACCGGGCTAACGGCCAGGTGTTGAGTTTAAACTTTACGTGAAAACACGCGCGCGGCAGCTAAGAGGATTACAAATACTAATCTTTACCGTTCGACATGTTTAGCTTCGGGATCTATTTGCGTCTGCGTGCACGCCAGAGAGGGAAAAGAAGCGCTTTCGTCACATGATATTTCCGGGACAATTAAATTTTGCACGATTGTCGTTAATTGAATCCAATTGCAGCGTTAAATGCAGCGTTGATGTAACAAGCAAAAAATATTTTTGGATGTTATATAAAGAGTTGAGCGTGGCTTCGTGTCGAATAAATCGCATGGCACTGCAAAATAATTCTATCGTGAGTAAAAAAAAAGATTTGATGCGCTGATACCTTTTTCGATTTTCGTGCTAATAAATACAGCGCAAATAAATCCTGCCGATCACATAATGGACGGTTTTTATCGAGTGCGCATAATGAAAGTCCGTGCCGAGTTATTTTCATATAACAATAATGCATGATAAAGTGATAATTATATCGCGGCTAATATTGTTAAAATTATCCGTGTGCAAAACGCTGCGGCACAAATGCATCATTTTATTAATGCGCGATTTATTATCATGGTAGAATTCATTAATTAATTCCAGCGTGCGGCTCCAAGATGCGGTGATTATTACGGCAGATTTATGCATACGCAGCAAAATTTTGTGTAATGCGGGTTTATATATTTGTGACACTCCCTCGATACGCGACCGTGCGTATCCAATAATTCAGTTAAAAGTGCATGACACATAAAATCAAATTCGTATAATTTTCCATTTTTTTTCTCGTTATTACGAAATTGATTTTGCGATTGTCTTTACGCTTGAAATATCGTCGCGTATTAATATTACGGACGTGTAATGATAATATATCAGTATGCGTCCGACTTTGCAGAGGGGCATGTATAAACGCGCTATGAGATGTATAAATGCGCGCAATTCTATGCGCAACTGCGAATAGCTTAAGAAAGAAGATGTATATTTCGTGGAACTTGCGCTTAAGATCCGTGTCTCAACATAAAGAAAGCGCGCCGCGTTATATGATGAGACAGGTTGCCGTTGAGACAGGAAAATTCGATATAAGCTGCCGCAGAGTTTACAGTATCGTGCACTCTTCGGACGCACTTTATGAAATTTACACTAACTGCATTACCGTGTCTTCCACGCCCAGCTGAATACAATTTCGCGAGAAATATAAGCTCGGGTGACGTTACACTGTATATCATTTTCGAACTGAAAATCTTTGTTGCAAATTTATTTGCCACACGCGTGTAGAAGCACAATTTATATTTTATCATTTTGTACTTCATAGAAGTACAAAATGATAAAAGTACTTCTATGAAATGTAGCAGATCTGCATCCTCTTGGAGTATTCCCACAAACATCGTTGAATGTGATGTTATTAACCTTGTGTGAAAAGTGCAATTTAAGCGTAATCGTACTTTAATTTTCTCCTTTAATACTTTAAAACGAGCAGTTTTTTATCTTATACTCGAATGGGCTTGTATAAATTTTGTATTTTACACTGCACTATATGTACTTTCGAATTTCAAGTTTTCTCATTGACGCAGTTATATTTACTGAAACTTAAAGGGTGTAGATATTGATCGAATTCGCTGGATGAGTTTGGGATGCTTTTATGTCGTGCCGTCTGCCGAATTCTTTCAGAATAAGTTAATTGGAAAACTTTCTATAGTTTTCTAGGTTTTGTTCTATTCTTTGTTTTCTCTTGCTTTCTCTCTCTCTCTCAAGACACACGGTTTGCTTGCGACGAAGATTTCCGTAATTCTGAGTCAGCATCTTTGCACTATACGTGTAAGTTAAATGGTTTCTTGTAGAGTTGATTCTGTAACGTCATCAACAGGAGTGGTTTGCATCCGCTGATGCGATATTTTACATTAGGGTACACTATGTGCATAAGCTTGCAAAATGTAACAGCGCATTCTTTATGCATCAACGAGATGCATCCCCTACTTTTTAGTCACAGGCTAATACAGAATGTAACGATGGATCGCTAACTTGGTGAATGTACTAAATATAAAATATCTCAAAGTTTTATTTTTAAGTAATACATCGATTTTTTATGCAATATTCCGAGAAAGCTTAGTAAATGACATGAGAACACGACAGCAAATTTGACGCAAGAAAAATTGAGTTTTCCTCAATATTAGCATGCAAAAGAATTATTTTTATATTATTCATAACACATTTCAGATAATTTGATACAGAGTGAGGCAATAACTATTATTGCTTTGAATGTGTTTGAAACTGAGAGTAAGAGAAAAATATATCTAATATGTCATAGAATTAATGTGAAAGTCATCTTACAAATTTCTGTTATCAATACATTTTTTTTATCAAGTATTGCAAAAGACATTTCAGATTGTTTTGAATATCCAATGCTAAAGTAATAATAATAATTCTCGTTCTAACTCGACAGAAAATCTCGTAAACTTTTATCGCGCGGTCCACTAATTATTATTTTTTAAAATAATCCCTGCATGAAACATTTGTCACGCAAATAAACCAGCGTGCCATCCTCGAATGGTCTCAATAAGAGCCGACAGTATCGTAGCAAGCACGTCCCGCAGAATTGCTCTTCTTCGTAGCCACGAATTACTTCGCGGGTGTCATTGGTATTTCTATTGGAATTTCCGGACATTGGAATTTCGCATGACCTTGGTGCGAAGAATGTCCCGAGAGAAGTTTGATATTCAAGGCACGTAATCATCCGAACATTCCTCCCTTCGCACCTGAATAATATGTTATTGCAGCGCAAGCATATTAAAAATCCATAGCATATGCAGAATATTGGACGAATTATATCTCAAGTATTTTTCAAATTTTAATGTCTTTTTAATATCCTTTCCAATCTCAATAATCTCTCAAGAAGCACTTGCATTATGCAGAGTGAATCGCTAAAGGTGTTACAGGCTATTATTTCTAAAATTAAATGAAATATGAAATTTTTTTCTTATCAATCGTTATAGTGTTGAAAGTAATATAATTTAATAAAGTAAATTTTTTCTAACTCCATGGTACAGCTTCGAAGGTCACTTTTGATTTTTATAATGGTATTATATGATTTTTTTACAGAATATGATTTTTCTAGTCATTTTGTATATAAAAATATTAAGATAGTTTATGAGATATTTTATATCAAAATATGCCACAATATAAAAGTATAAAAAATCTATAATAATTAAATTATTTCTCAATGCAGCGTTAATGTGTTATTATGCGTTAATGTATTAATGTTACATTTTCAATACAAATTAAAATCTTGAATAATATTCTTTACTATTATTGTAATTTATGTTGTAATGATTTATATAAAAAAAATCGAATAACTTCAGCTTATACTTTGACATAAAATACAAAATATTTCTTAAACTATTAATTTTGTATTATTCTCTCGTATACATTAATATTTTTATGTATAGATGGATCAATTATTATATGTATATAAGGAAAATATAAAGTTGCTTTTTAAAAAAGTTTTACTTATAATACCTCTAATGATTCCCTATATATAAAGTTTTAGTGTGAAACTCATTAACATCGACTGCATGATTAAATCTCCAGATAATTAAGTTATAATGTACGAGTATGTTTCGGAATAAGGTATACAATATCGGAGAAATCCGGCAGTGGGGTAAAGCACTAAATCTCGCGACGAAATTAGTCGAAGGAACACAGACAGTCACGGCACAGTTGGTTCTGAAAGCCGCGATCGGTACAAAGACGGTTTTACGAGGCGCCCGCCGCGGAGTTTTATGCCGCCGAAGTAGTAGTGGTCGAGCTTCGTGCAGACGTAATCTCAGATATTGTCCCGCGCCAGATTGGATTCGGCCGGTCGGAATTGCGGCATTATCGCGGCGGCCGCTCGCTAAGGAGAAAAGACGGGGTTATAAAATTATGAAGTGAGATCCCCGTGATTTCTTAAAGGGCGAAATGGAAGCAGCGACGCCCGACGACGGCGTCGGCATCGGCGTCGGCGTCGTACGTGCTCGTGAAAGTTGGAGGGCGTGTTTGACTCCTCGTTGTCGTCGCCGTCGTCGTCAAGAGTTACTCACGTCGGCGCTCGCTTTCAGACCGATAGAGTACTACACTCTACAGACTTGTTGATGCGTATCCTCTCGCGGAAGCATTTTCGCGTGCGACATTACGCAACTTTTGAGAGGTCGCGCAGTATATTGCGCGCCGGGAGTAATATATGCGTGCGCGGGATACGTCTCCACTACATTTCTATACTTTCTCGCGTAAAGTCACCGTTTCTATGCCTTCGATCCCGCGTCCTCCGAAGGGATACGGCCCGCAACAGTGGGTGATCACGTTCGTTGTATTTTTCATCTAGCGTCTGGGAAAATGGCGAACGTGAAGGAGCGACTTTCATAAGCGGGAAATACTCGGATAACGATTGGTGTCTGATTGCATTAGGTGATTAAACGCGCGGTTATATCGGTCTTGAGATATTTGAAAAATATCAAGTTATCTCATCTATTGAAATACTTTGATACAGAGTCAATTATCAAAATAACGAGGGAAGGAGAATGACTCGAAGGAAATATTTCCTCTGTAAACAGACAAAACGTCCTGACGAGTAAAAGTACACAAAAGCCAACAGTAACATTTAAAAAGAACATTTTGTATTCTGCGCCTCTGGAGAATTGTATTGTTTTAAAGTACGAGGTAGATCTGTAAAAAAGGAATGGCAAAAGAGAGAAGACACGATCGTAAGACAGACGCGCGATATGGTGCGCGCGGGTAGATTTGCCGTATCTCGCGCTCAATGTTTATCGATAGCGGCTCGAGTGGCTGCAAAACTTCGTGGTTTCCCCGTAAACTTTGCAACGTCGCCATTCGTGTGAATCCGAATGTGACAGTTTTGAATATAGGGTGGAAAGTTCCGCATTGTGTGCTACGCCACCGCTGCGCACCGCTACTCGTTAACTCTTCTCCGCGCGGCATTTAAAGCGGCCCCTATACTGCATTATCTCGCGAAACAATCGCTACTTTGTTAGTCATCGCATTGTACCGTGGTGCATTCAACTTCAAAGGTGCGAATGCACTTCGTTAGTATAGCCTCAATCGTCATTCTCATGTTCTATTTTTATCGGGTGTTTCAATAGCCGAAAAAAAGTTCTGGAATATTAAAACGTGAATTTAATTAAACAAGCACGTTTTTTAAATTAAATATGGTTTAAATAAAAACTTGTTTAACCTTTATTGACACATTTCTTTAAAACTAAAATGCTACGGTAGATAAATTCTCTCTCTCTCTCTCATCCATGTGTTAATTTAATTATACTACAATTTTCGTTATTAAAATTTTGATTTTGATAGTTTAAAATAATGTTTAATAAGATTTTGTTTATATTTTAAGATTAGTTCAGTTATTTTAACACTTTGCAACTAAAATGTAAAAGTTTTTAAAAGCGTAAAAAATTTTTAATTTTGAGGGTGAATTTTCATCCAAAGTAGTGTTAAGAAAAATATAAGTAGGATTCCAGTGTTAAAACACTGTTTACATGTGTATAAACCTCTATTATCTTCCAAAGCACATACAGGTAAAAACAATGCGCCGAAATATTCGTAATTCACATTATGTATTACTTCCCCCTGTATTGGTTCCTCATGTCACTAATTCATATACTATTACAATTACAAATTGCTACGGCAAAGTTCATTATTGTCATTATACGCATAAGTGTAACTAGAATATGGTAATTGTGATTGCGACTAGTCATTGTAATTTGGTATTTATTAATTGTAACCGCAACTCTGTTTAATAATAGCGTGATCCACAATTGCCTGTATTATTGATGCCATCGCATTCATCTACAACACCTACTACACGGCATGTTTCTAAAATAATACCGCATTCAACTTGGATCTGTGAAGTTGGCACGACATTCTGTTAATATAAAAAAATATAGAGTTCCAGTAGCACTTTTCATAGTTCCTGAGTTTCTTATAAAAATAACGAAGAGTTCTGCATTTTTACCCTAAAAAAACCAAAAATGAAAAAATGCCATGCTAATTTCGCGAATTTAGCACGATACCTCCTTCTCTAAAGTACAAAAAAACATTAAATATTAGTACATTTGACAAGAGTTCCAATTAGTGCTATCAGAGTTCTAGCTACAGTTCTCGCCAGAACTGACGAGAACTATTGTTGGAACTGCAATAAATAGGCAGCACAACACTTTTTGTCCAAGTGTGATACATTCAATATTTTATTGTAAAAAAATGTAATCGTGTGAATTTTTTTTGAAATTGCAATCAGTGATAGAACTCTGATAGCATTAATTGAAACTCTTGTCAAATGTACTAATATTTAATATTTTCTTGTACTTTAGAGGAAAAGATGTCGTACTAGATTCGCGAAGTTAGCACGGCATTTTTTCATTTTTGTTTTTTTTTAGGGTGAAAAATGCAGAAATCTTCGTTATTTTTATAAGGAACTCCGGAACTATGAAAAGTGCTACTGGAACTCTATGTATTTTTTTAATATTAACAGAATTTCGTATCAACTTCACAGATTCGTTCAACTTACGTTGATGATGCGGAACATATTATAAATTTATGCTAAGTTATGTCCAAAGTAAAATGTCTCAAAAGTTGAAGAACGAATAATGTACAATAATACAATAATAATACTATAATAACGATAAAATTTGTCATTTTTTATCTAAATTACAAATAATTCCAATGAATTAACTTGTTTAAAAGTTGATAATAAAATATTAAAGATTAAAATATTTTAGTCGCAAAATAGTTTATATAGGTTTTTTTATAAATGGATGTTTCGTTGACACTAGTTTTCAATGCTGATGTCAAATGTAGTTTAAATTAATGATAAAGTTGAAAAAAAATAACTTGAAAAATAAAACACAATTCTCCTCTGAAAATAACAGATATATAAAAGACTTTGAGCTGTCCAGAATTAATAGATTTAAGATAGAACTTTTAGACAGCAAACTATTGTTTTAACGTAAGAGCTGCAATGGTGCATTTAAAATGCATGATCTTCAAAAATAAAATTTTAAAAAAATTTTATATTAGAATGCAAAATCAGAATAGCATTTTGTTACTTTTTTCTGACATGTATACATTTTAAATGATTACTAGCTTCTGATCCATAGTAATCATTTAAAATGTATACATGTCAGAAAAAAGTAAAATGCTATTCTTTTGCATTCTAATATAAAATTTTTTTTAAATTTTATTTTTGAAGATCATGCATTTTAAACTGCACCATTGCAGCTCTTAAAAAAGTACATTTGATTTTAACATAATAAAATGGATCAGAAGCTAGTAATCATTTAAAATGCATACATGTCAGAAAAAAGTAACATAAAATGCTATTCTGATTTTGCATTCTAATATAAAATTTTTTTTAATTTCATTTTTGGAGATCATGCATTTTAAACTGCACCATTGCAGCTCTTACGTTAGTACCCTGAATTATCTATGCAATTATCACATATTACACGTTACATATTATTAATCACATCAAACAATATTAATTATCATCAAATGTTATTAATTATAATTAGTTAGAAATGGACTTTCAGTAAGCATCACGGAAAATTATTACGTTATATACACATGACTTAATTGTATTATCTTTATTCTAGAATGAGAATACCCAAACTATTATATACTGGGCGAGCTATTTCAAGGGTATCGTACAGATACTTGGTAAACTCCTGATGAACGTGATCGATTTGTCACGAGAATGTACAGTAATCGATTGTCATCCTTGGTTCGCCGAAAGAAAAAGTATCGTGTGAAATACAAGTTTTTACGTAAGATGCACATCTGTCATTTCTCGATTTTTTTTCTGCGATGCACGCGATTCCTTGAGATCCCGATTCCCCCTTTCCCGAGAAGTCTCAGGTGAGCTCGATCTCGGAAGCTGCGAAGGGAGTATGGGTTGCGGTTGCGGGGTGGCTCGTCGATCATCGCTGTAGGTCAGTATAGTCGATCCATCTTTGTAAAGCAACCCTTGTCGATGAGGGTACTGTCACGAACTCCTGTTTATCTCCCACAGGAATACGTATCGCGAATTCCCGCGACAAGGTAAACTCGCATGTTTTTGGCGTAAATTGACAGATTGCAACGCAGACACGTCGATGATATTCTCACAACGCGTCGTGAATCTGATTTGTCTGACTGTTGGCCGCTCGGCGAAAGAACGGATACGGAAATCCGCGAAAATTTCATTCGTATTTTATTCAAAATCTCGCTGTTCAAGTAATGCGAGTGAGTATGAAAAATTTACATAATTATTATATGTATAATTTTTTTTACTACACGTATCTTTTTTTACTGCATATATTATATTTATTATTAAGCTTACATCAGTTGCAATCTGCATTTAGCGCAAACAATACGTTGGCGTCAGTGACGTGATTCGATAACGCGTCCGAATTTTATCGATGCGAGTCTTTCCAGCTGCCGCGTCTCGTTTTCCGAGAAATTTGTGTCCAATAAATCCGGATTTGCAGAACATTTCGGCTTCGGGCTATCACGCCCGATACGGCACGGACGAATTTCCGAGCTAACAGGTACAAGAGACCGCCATCTTGATATTGATCTTATACCGGTTCCTTGGCATTTCCGGCTTGTTCTGCCGCTCTACGTGATGTTAGAACTATGTTAGCTGTTCTGAATAGGAATTTGGCGCTAACTACAAGTAGTCTCACGATTATGGGTAACAGAGCGTTGCTAATGTCGCGTCTCGGGAAAGTCTTACATACAATCAGGATGTGATATGGAACCATGGTTGTGTACTTGACACCGACTTTGATCTTCAATGGAAGGTAACTTCGAACATGTCGGAAGGTAACTTCGAACAAAATAAATAATTTGTCTCCTACAAGAAAGCACAACCCTCAGAAAAATGTATTAATGGCAGTATTTACTTGGCTAGTAATTAATTATTTATTTGAAGTATTAAAAGCATTAACAACGATTATAATACTTAAAATAAGTAATTACATTAACGCTAACCAAATAAATGCTGCCAGAATTGAATTTCTCTAAGAGATTCTAAACTGCCTCGCGTGATTTTGATGAAATGACATGTATGAGAGAAGTTCGAAATAAAACATACTTTTTTCAAATAGAATATTTTCGGAGACTTTTTACTTACTTTATTTGAGACTTTATTACTTTAAAATTATTTTAGAATAATGATTTAATTAAATGCTGTCTCTATTTTACATTCAGAATTAAATATTCATTAAGAGACAATCGATTTTGAATTAATGAAAGCATCTATAATAACTAAAGGGGGATGATTTTTGCGTGTTATTAATTATTATCTTACAATTAAGAGCTGTTAATTATATTAAAATCTCCTGACAGAAATTTCCTATATATTAATAAAGATAATACGAGAACGTAAGCCATTCCATTTATGACTTTTTTACAGGCGATATTTTTTTCAATCACATTTTATTGTAGTCAAGTTAAAGTTAACGTGGCGGGACAGCCTTGGTAAGTGTCGAGAGTTCTAGTTCTTGCTCGTTTACATGCAAATTAGATATATTTCACTCCAAGTTAGATGATATCGAACTCTACACGTTCGTAGCACGCGTCTGACCCAGTGTCACGGCCAATACACCGAAACTTTGAAACAACGCGAGACAGGTCTAGTCAGAGGTGCAATAATACGTACAAAATTAAATGATAATTGTTTATTTCGCAATTCGTTCTAAAAACGTACATTTGGTTGTACTGTCTATTGATGCGCTTTCTAATGATGCTAAAGAATTAGCAATTAGTATTCCTAGCTCTATGTAAATATATCTTTATATTGGCAGATTATGAAAATAGTATATTTTAGTAGATTTTATGTAAATGTATAAATTTTTGTAATATTGTGCAACATAATAATAGTAATATCATATATTGTAAAAAAATTATTGGAAAATTATTATGTAAATATTTTTATAAATTTATAACTTTAATTGTAAACTTATTTTGGTAAATTGTTTAATTACTATAAAGAAGAATAATTATCTTTGTATCAGTTGTAATTTTACTTTTACGTATGTAAATATTTATTTTTAATAGTGGGTTCCAAAATGTGTTAATACTGTAAGAGATGTAATTTGATATATAATTTTTATTACAGTGTCGTATACAGTACGAGTTTGCTATCTAAAAATTTAGATAGCAATTTTGATACAAATCTAAAAATAATTTTCTGTTAAATCATTACTTCTTGCAGCATTGTCATTACACTCAATGTAACTATTTTGATAAAATTCTAATAAAATCATTCTTAGATCTGTATCTGTCATCAAATAGTAAACTGTTATTTGACGTTTTTCCCTTTTTAAAATGGTGTCTTTTTCATTACATTTTGACGTTAATATGATAGTCAAATAATATCAGCTTATTGTGGGTAAGCTAAATTTGCTAAGCTAAATTTTTAATACTACAGCAAAATCGTTCTTTTTGTGTAAATATTAAAGGTGACGCATATCAATAATTCTCATCTCGATTATAAATAAAAGCAAAGCAAGATTATGACATAAGCGTGTACCTTAAACATTTCATTTCAAGCAATTACGAGTGACTTGCACCGAAAGGTATCGCGTTTAACTTTACATCGATAATACACCGCAGCCGTTTAAACGCGAAGCCAAGTTGGATGAAACCCATACCATCACTTACATATTATACCGATATTATTGAAGTTTGTAGCGCAAGTAATGGCGTGTTGAGGATGATGTAAATAGCTTCGCAATAATCGCTTGCCACAGGAACCGCTTTGTCACATCGCAACACTTATGTCGATATATTCGACTAAACTCGATTTACCATGCGCGCTGGTATGTAACCGCTTTATGGCATGCATTACACACTTACGTTTGCTGAAATTCTGTTTATATATACGTCCTGTTAGAGGCACATTCCACGGCCCATATCGCATACCACGAGCAATCATTTATCCCTATAGCCTTATTACAATTGTCGCAGTATGTTGTGGCGAAGCACCGCGCGATCCACATGCTTGCGGAGAATTGTTTCGCAACGGCCGTAATTATTTCGCAAAGTTGCCAAGGGAAGGGCTAAGAAAAAAGTAGTAAAAGAGAAAAGGAGCTCGGTTCTTTTGCGTCGCAGTAATTTTATTTCCGAGTGTGCACTTGGCACATTTTGCATTATCTGCATTCATATTTTTTTGGAATGCGGTTTTACTCCCTGCAGATGCACTCAACCCCGCATTATCGGTAAATTTCTTCGGAGCAGGCCACGTAATCGAATAATTTCGAGGATTTCGTGCCGGTATTAAATTGCATGCCAACTTGCGGCTTTAGCATTGCCTTCCCTCAACATGGCTGGAATCGAATTGCGGAGCTCCGGGCACCACCAAGGACCATTTCATACGATTCCCACCTTCGATGACAAAATCTACCTCGTTTGTTCTCGCGATCCTATGTGGGCAAATCTGATTATTTCGAGATTCTCTCACCTTGCGTGATATTCGCTTCCACGCCAATATTACCTACCAAGATTCTGAGAATAATTCAGTCGTTTCTCGACGCAAATGAAATATTTTGCGGGGAATTATAATAATTTGCTTCAGTTGATATATTTAGACATATATATCTTTGAAAATATAAAGAAAATTATTATGATTATAATGATCCAAATTGAAACGGTCAAGTTAAAAGGCTCTCAGCTATGTCGAGTATCAATTTATTTAGAAAAATTTCAAAAATGTATATCACTATACATCGAATTAGAAGTAAAGTACGATAAAATATAACTCTATTACATTGCCTCCACCGTTATTTCGATCTTAAGAAGAAGTGATATTAAATTCTGGATAGTGAACGAAGAAATATTGGGAATCACTAATCTCGAAGAGCAATGGGAAAGTTGCGCTACAGCCTCGGGGCAAAGAGGAAGTTCGCGTTTTCTAAAAACGTGAACTTTTGTCGTTTTTCTCCCTTTGCAAAATTGGAGAACTGCAACAGGAAATCGTTATCCGAGTGCGCCGCTCTTGATTGACCTCAATCGAATATCCGATAGTTTGCCGCTGAGTAGATGCGGAATATCGTACAGTAATGAATAGATTGGTGATCGTGCAGGTGGCAAGACGCATTTATACAATACGATTTAAATTCGTCAATTTTTTGCCGTCACTTACCGTCGTCTCTGGTGCATCATAAACTCGTTAAACTATAGGTGATCGTAACTTTATTTTGCAATTCGGTGCGCAAACGTGAAAGACGCGAACAAATTTTCACAAAAGTTATAAATAAAAATATTTTATTTTTAATTAATTTAAATCTAATTATAACAAATT
>QKQZ01052568.1:0-11034 GCA_003595255.1 Solenopsis fugax
GACAGAAAAATTAAAGGTTCGAACTTCTTCAGGATTCCTTGTTCTCATTTCTAGCACTTAGGGTTTGTAAGTATATATATTTTTTTCACATTAATTTCATATTATTATTTATATAAATAATATAAAATCTTTCTGTTTTTTTTATTACTATGAATAATAATTTATCATATTAAGACAGCATAGCATGTATCCCATGTGGAACAGTCACAGTTTATTGCTTTATCATAAAATAATTACAGTATTTTCGAGAATGTGCCTTCCTCACAAATGATTCACAAATGCTGCTCAAATACGTTCACCAGTGAGCGCGTAGAAGTTTCCCTCATTTGTATTCTTAGGACGAGCCGCGAGCCGGCACCCACGATTTACTATCACGTCGTACGAATTATTTAGTAATCAAATTTCACCCGCTTACCGAGGCTTCGACGGCGGCACGGAAGGGTGGTCGCGTCGTTGGCTGCTTTTACGATGATTTCTCTATTTTACGGTGGCTGCGTGAGAAGACCATTAGGCAACTGTCGAGATTCAGTGTAAACGTGCCGCGAAAACCACTTAAGCCACGAATTCATGCTTTTTCTCGGAAAATTATCGTTGAACAGTGCGGCAAAGATAATGGAAGAATATCAGTCGACGACGTTTTGGAAAAAATTGTATTAGAAAATATATATAATATGAATTTTTTGGTTTAAAAATATATAAATACGAAATATTTGAGAAAGAATTAAGAGAGATGAATGATAATCTTAATCTTAAATTTTAAGATTTCTAAGTTCTCTTTATCTTGAATTTTTTTTTAGAAATCTTTGTGTTTTTATATATCACGTAACATTCTTGTAAAGTTTTAATAATTAAAATTTCGATTTACGCGATTTTTCGAAGATACGTCGTTATATACATTGTCTCGGCTTTTAAAAGAGATGAGCGGAATTTGCTCGCCGATAATATGCGTTTCGTTATTTTCGTTATTTAAAAAAAAATTTCATAGCTGATATCGCGACCCAGATAACTCGGCACCGGCCGTGGTTGAACCAACAATTCGTTACTGCGGATTATCCAGCTGTCCGCGTCGAGAAAAGGCGAGTAACGCGAAACTCATTATGATGCAGGAATAACGAGCCGCAGTATAGATTACCGGATTACAAACGAACTGGAATTATTGAATTACAAATGATTCCTCCGATTCCTCCTCCCATGCCATGCCCGATATTTTGTTTCTTCGTTATTATTTTGTAAGATACGACTTTCCGCATTGGCATGCATTTAATTTCCACTCATATACGAAACTATTATATTGATGGAAATTTGATTTCAAGATGGAACCCACTTCACTTGTTATACTTCTCATGGCGACTATACTATAGTCGCCTTCAGAATTTATGAATTTATTTATTTATTAACGATAATTGGAAGCGTACCTGGTCTCGATCATCACATACAAAAATTATTGTTACATGAAAGAATAACATCAATTTGGATCGTATTTAGAATCGATCCCTTTGGAATGTTGAATGAAAATTTTCGATTAAATAATTGAGTTTATCCTTTTTTAAAAATAAAATTACGAAATTCTGTTCCGTCATTTGCACAACTCAAATTCCAGGCATAGAGCATAAATTGCGAACGACGGACGCGCACCGTACGTACTGTGCACTGTCCAGTGCGACCGGACCTTTGCGTCTCCCTCGAATCGACAGATCGAAGCGCGGAAAAACAGACGAACTGTGCCCGTCTGTGACCCATATTACTTGGAAAATTTTTAATTGCATTTTTTTTCATCGACAAAGAGGGCCAACGCGGTGTGCCTTACGGGTCGCGTCGCATCCATCGCGTTTCGTTTGTATTCGACGGGAGCGGTTCGCGAACGAATGGCGACATTGCGAACGGACGCGCCACCTCGACGCGACCAATTACCAATCACTCTCGCGGAACAATAAAGCAAAACCGTGGAAAAAAATTCCCGTCAAAAGTATCGCGTTTCATATGCACCTAGCGCGTCCCCGTGGAGCCCGCGGTGGCGTATAACCGTCGCGCAAAAATAAAATTAAAAGCTGAATGTTGCGGGAAAAAACGCGCTGTCGCGCGTTGGTCTCCTTTGTTTATGAAAGAAAAATTCAACGCTCGCTTTTGACTCTCGAATGATTTGGAATTTTATATTAATCGTATGGCATATCTCTCGAAATTGATGTAAGTGCACTAAGTGCAGTTTTGGAATGCGATAACGAAATTCTTTGGTAGATACCGAGCTTCAAAAGTGACTGTTGATGACTCATTTAAGAGTTTTATTTTCTCGGCTTTATAATTTTCATTTTATTGCCCGAAAACCACTTTCCGTTGCGTCACACGTACTATCAATTTAATGGCGCGATAATGTCTAGTGGAGTTAATTCACGGATGTGGATCCAGTGGAATAGCCCGGCGCAATATTAGATAATACCACTCTACATATATGACCATCGATCCAACTTCAAAGTCGGTTACTTTAAAATGCTATAAATACTTCCTTATCGCGTACGTTTCCATTTACTGCTCTCATCAGTAATATAAGCGTATTTATTAATACGCAGACAACTTGCCTCTCACAAGAATATGATTAAAACTGACAGGACGTAGAAAACATTTTTAAAATTAAGATAACGAGGACGAGAGAGAGAGAGAGAGAGAGAGAGAGAAAGAGCGCGACGAGCGAACGCAAAGCAGCCGTCATCGATCTTGCGGGGGGGTATTTAGCTCGGGGTATCCGAGCGGGAAGGGACGAGTTCTGCAAGAAGCGGGGGAGGAAGGAGGACACTATTCATCCGAGAATGGTGCAACTGCAACTGCGGCGACGTGGAGTTCGCCGCGCCTCCACGTGCGCACAGTCGCTGTAGAAAGATGGAAGAAGCAGATTGAGGGATGGAGGGAAGGGATAGGGGCAATAGAGATGGCACAGTACTGGCGGTGTCGTAGCAGGGAGTAAAATAACTGAGATACTGGCTGTATCCTCCTCCTCCTCGTCCTCCTCCTCCTCCTCGTCCTCCTCCTCCTCCTCGTCCTCCTCCTCCTCACGACTGCAACTAGCTAGGCGGAGCTCGCGAACCGAGCTCTATATAACAGCTGCATTGCATTGGGCATCTAGAGACCCCTCCGCTTGCATTCTTGCGCAATAGAAACGATCTCTGCATTTTTCGCCCTCCGTTTTGCTTCCTTTTTTTTTTTAATCCTTCTGTCTACCCCGTGCAAGTGCAATCCAACCCTGTGACTTATACGCGACTTATACGTAGTGTCTGCAAAAAGGTGTACAGTACGGTAGTAGGGCATTACTCTTAAAGCAGTTTACGGACTTCATTTTTCTTTAGTGGATACTTAGCTCCAAGTGTGACTGGTTGTCATGAATATTTTTCTCTGAATATCCTTAATTATACGACGTTCTTTTCACTTTGTACATATATAGCAATTATTGACTATAAAATATCTTAACACATAAAATAACAGTAAAGGGTTATATAATTCTATCATACTGGAGATATAACTGATATGAGCAATATGTAAAATAAAACAGGAAATATTAAATAATTCGCTCTGTAGGAAATATTTAATTTTTGTTATTTAAGTATCTCTTAACATATTTTTAATTTGAACAGATAGAACAAGTCTGTCCTAGATTTGTAAAGTCACTTTTTTTGTGAAAGATTAATTCTTATGCTTCTCATATCTTCTTAATTGAAATTTGTAGCCTCGAAATACTTTTAATAAAAAAATTTGCATTGGTTTGAAATGAAGTTTTTTGTCCTTATCGATGTGTTTTAATAAGAAACGAATTTGGCATTAATGGACCTTACTTAGAAGACCGATCTTCTTTCGAGACTCACTTTTTATAATCAACTGTAATCTTCGTACGTTGCCAGTAATAAAATCACGAATCTGCTTCTGTCTCAGATATATGTATAGGTACGTGACCCTCTGCATGCCACTCTTCTCACCGCCAGGTCGACGACCGTCCTCTCTCGATTTCCACCATCCCCACGTGGAACCGCGATCGTTTCACCCTTTCCTCTCAGCTACCCAGTCGATGTTGTATCTTCTTCTCTTTATCCTCTCCGCGAGGAACGAGGATACTTGTGAGAGGGGGGTTACTGATTTCCTCGTGCGCAGGCATGTGTGTGTGTGTGTGTGGTTGGTAATTCTCTCTTTCGTCTTCCGTCTTCTATCCCGTCGTTTCCGCGCTCGTTTAACGATCTGGCTCGCGCTGCTAGAAATAGAAGCTCCGCCTCCTAGACCAGGAGCCGAAGGCTGAATGAGAGAGAAAGATAGGAAGAGAGAGAGAGGTACGAAGAAGAGAGAAAGAGAGGTATCCTCCTCCGCAACGTGGGAGGACGAGTCTCCTTGCGAAGCCCTGGGCGTGGTGAGGGAGGAGCTTCCTATACTGTATACGAACTCGTTTATATCCAACAACGGGAGCTTCTACGCTCGGATACAGCCGACGTCGGCGTCGACGTCGCTGGAACTGTCGAGGATCACGACGCAGTTTGCGCTCGTTAAAACCTTGCATCGTTGTGGTTAATCCTCGATCCACAGAGTATTTTCCTACTATTTTCAGATTTATGCAAGATAATTTTCCGGGAAGGAGTAATCTTATAGATGCTAGTTAACATCAATATTATTAAATTAAATATCAATTTAATTCGGTGATATTACTTTTTTAATTCAGTTTAACTGCTATGAAACAGAAAGTAACGGCGCACAATTCGGAGAATTAGAAAATATAATTAAGAGTCACACAAGAAGCATTATTTCAGCATTAAGATCTTGCTATGACCGTCTATGGATCTGCCTTGCATTTGAATTGCTTATACAAAACGCGATCTTATCCCAATTACTGTTTTTATGCAAAATAATCTTCCAACTGTGAATTTATTTGAAGTTTTTATCGACTATTAATACCATCATTATTATCCATCGTATTATGTACTTTTTTAATAGTAAGAAATACGGAGGATAATTATTAGTATTATTGTTTACAATATTATCACAATTAGAAATGTGTTATACGTTAAAGAGAGCATATCTTGCAACATACGCACGTACATTAATATCTTGCGCGAGTATATATTTTAGATATTAATGTACTCAAGTAAACGTACAATAGGTTTGTCTATATTATAAGTGAATTCTGTACATCAGTTACATTCGCGCAGAACAATGGAACGTACAAGCTCGAAATAATTTTAATCAAAGACGATAATTTCAATTTATGATTCACGGCGGATTCGACTGGGCTTTAACATAATTTAATGAAATTCGGTGCTAATGCAACATATTTGGCATACGTATTCCGTCGGATGGAGTAGAGTTTCCCTGTAATTTTAATTAAAAGTATTGATTTAAATTCTACGTACTGCTACATGGCTCTCTCTCTCCACATATTAATTCGATTCATTTAACGTGCGTCGTCAATTTTATTCCCATCGAGCAGTCTGTAATTGTAATGCAGTGATGAGATAGAGGCAGATATCTTTTACAAACTCCGATCGCGGACTTGCGTGACACTTCTCGTACATTTAGGCAACTAATTTTTTTCGCATGCTTTTTTATCACGAGATAGTGTAGTAAGTGTGTTAGTATATGCAGGGAAGATAAAATTTGCGTAGAATCTACCAATCTCGTGTAACCTGATGAACACGAGACTTGGTAATGAATGTAACGAAGAGAGTTAATTTAGATTCGTAGTGGATCTGACCAAATTTCGAGCTTAATGAAATCTGGTAACGGTGTATATGTGATTAATGTACGATTTAACTGAAATTTTATTTTACTTTGTATCAATCATGACATATCTTTTCGTGAAAAAAAAGAGATGTCTCGGATAAAAGCAACACATTTTCTTTATTAGTGCCCTAAGAGAAAGTTCAATTAGAACCGAGTCAAGTTCAGCCTTTTGTAAATATTGCTATAACTACAACAGCCACACAAAAAAAAGTGTCATGTCCGAGAGATTAGACCCATTTATCCCTATGTACAGTAAAAAAAAGACTGGTTATAACTATCAAATATATAGTGAAATAGTATTAATTAAATATTTAGTCAATGTAACCAAAAATAATTTTAAAATACTTTTTTAAATATTTAGTAACTTATTATATACCAGATTTAATAATACTTACTAAACATTTAGTAAAATAAAATTATTTTTAGCTATATTGACAAAATATTTAATTGATACTATTTCACTATACATTTGATAGTTATAACCAGACTTTTTTTCAGTGTATTTTGAGGCTCTAAAATCGAATATGACCTCAGAATTGCGCCATCAGATCAGGATTTTTTTTATAATCGGTAAAAAAAATTTTGATTTGAAAATTTTTTTTTTGGTTCTGAATAATGTAATTTTAAGGAATGTTTGGCAATTTTTTGAGGGTAAAAAAAAGATCTGATGGCGCAGTTCTGAGGTCATATTCGGTTTAATTCAGAGCCTCAAAATACATACGGATACATAGGTCTAATCTCTCGGACATGACACTTTTTTTTGGCTGTGCTATTGGTTAACAAAAGAAAATATTTAATAAACTCTCAAGATGTCCTAGACATTTTCTGCCTTTCTTTATCATTGAAAGGAATATATTTAGTTTTGTTGGACCAAGAAACTTATTTTCAAATCTGTATCTAGCTAAACTTTAAAATATAGTTGAGCAAAATCGTTCCTTCTGTACATACTCTTGCTCGGCGTTTGATTTCATCGCATAACATCGCACGTCCTACATGATCGACGCATCCGTTTACGTGACAATCGCGTGAGCAAGGACGACGCGAGTGCGGGCGGAGGAGACGCAGGAAGGTGGGCGTCCCACGAAGGAGGGTTAAACTGTGCAGTTTGCCAATTTGCCGCAGGCGTCATCGCGGGTAGATGCGTAGGTGCACGCCACGCCATGCCGTGCCAGGAGCCAGGGGCACACCACGTTTAGCGGGCCGGGAGATGAAGTGCGCGAACGAACGAGATTCGGCGAGAGGCTGATGTGCGGTTGAGGAGATTAATATGCGCGCGAGGCTCGCGCGCGCCACCCCCGCGTATCCTCATCCTTCACCCTCGTTTCACCCGTGTCCGCGGCTCTTGCGCCACCGTCGTTTTGCTCTTCTCTCCCTGCTCGCTCGTCGACCACCCCTCTGCTTGCTCGCTCTCCGTCTCCCTTTCTCTCTCGTCGCACCCCCGTCGCAGTCCCATTTGCGAGTGGCGGCGATATATACACACGTATAAATCCAGCGGCGCCCACACGTGTACCTACGTATACCGCGGCCGGCGTGGTCCCCATTTAGTAATTTCTGTCACGAGCCGAACGTTCCGTTCGGAACGTCAACTCACGTGTAACTGCGGAGCGAATGGCTGCTCACGTATGCGTCGAGCTTAGCCGGCAACCGCGAGAAGAGGATGGCCTCTGCGAGAAAATTCGAGCGCATCGCGACGCTGATGGCCTCGAGCCGCCCTCGGGTCCGCCACGTTCGTGCAAATAGTCTGCGCGTGGAATATCGAAACTGCCATCTTACTCATATAATGTATAAGTACATATAGGTGGCACATTCAATTCGTTGGTTTTATTACGTTGGTTCAAAGTAATAAAACACTTTATATCAATGCCAATGTCGAGTTATTAAAAGAGAACTTTTTCTCTTTTAAGGCACGAAAGAAAATTTTGTTGAATTCTACAATCATGTGGGACAAAGTCCAGCTGTCATAAAGTTAATAATATCGATTGTAAAAAATAACGATATTGTAGTGCTCGCTGAATTGCAAAGCAAGGAAGAGAAAACGATCAAAATACGAGCAGCAATGGATATTTTTATTTTATAACAAATTTATTCTCGGTACGATTTAGAATTATTAACATACGTTTTAACTATAGTTAGTCTATACGTCGATCATGTAGGACGTGCGATGTTATGCGATGAAATCAAACGCCAAGCAAGAGTACAGAAGGAACGATTTTGCTCAACTATATTTTAAAGTTTAGCTAGATACAGATTTGAAAATAAGTTTCGTGGTCTAACAAAACTAAATATATTCCTTTCAATGATAGACTTAGTCTTCATCAGATTATAAACGCAAATCGTATTTTGTAACGTATATATTAAATAACGAAAGTAAAAATATGCGAACATTGACTATTAAATAATTTGTATTTATACAAAGATTTTTGTGTAATTAAATATTGTGCAAGAGTTGAGAATTTTATTCTTGAAAGAAACTCTATAATTAGAAGATTAATTTAATTTTCACATAATATAAATATCTTAAAAATAAATCTAACAATAAGAATTAATATAAATATTTTAGAAATTCAAAGATTGAAAATAATATTTTTGTTTTGCACTAATTATATTCTACACGAAAAGAATAGTTTTGTTAAAGTATCTAAAACTTTAACTGGATACAGATGTGAAAATAATTTTGTTAAATGTTAAACTGTCAAATATATATGTATGTATAGGTGATCGCTCAAGTTAATTGCTAAAGTGTCAAAACTTTTTACAGCATTGCTCATCATGCTTGAATGTCCATTATAATTATTTTAATGATCCAACAAAATTATTTTCAGATCTATATTTAATTAAATTTTTAGATATTTTATCAAAATCATTCTTTCTGTGTACGGAAAGAATAATTTTGTTGAAGTATCTAAAAATTTAGCTATAGATACAGAGTTGAAAATAATTTTGGGCTGTCAAAATAATTATGTAAGATGCTTAGGCATAATGAGCAATGCTGCCAAAAATTTTGACTTTCTATTAACCAAAACTTGAGCATTCTACATAATTATTTTGATGGTCTAACAAAATTATTTTTAGATCTGTATCTAACTAATTTTGAAGTATTTAGCAAAACCGTTCTAAAACATAAACCGTTTCAGAATACAAATTGAAAGAGCATAGAAATTATTTGCACGTTTAAAAAATTATTCAGTATTTCGCACTTAAGTTTTTTTTTAATCTATTACACGAATTTATTGTGTCATAAACTTAACGATTGGATGACGCAAAAAAATTACGCACGCGCCCGAACCAGTTTTTTTTTTTTACTTCGGAGAATGTAGGGAGAGCGAATTGCGGGATTGCGTTCTTTCGCGAGCATTCCGGAGGCATTCCGCGTGCATTCCGCGGAAGGATTGAGAGGGCGAACGACAACAGTAGGACCGGTTGGTCATTCGGCGGGGTGCAAAGAGCGGCAGAAATCACGCGTGCGGTTTTGCGGGCTGCGTTCCTAACCGCCGAACGCCGAAGTTCGGATTGAACTGTCACCATCAGCCCGTACGCCGCGACCGCGTGACGTATATTCGTTCGTAATAACTGCGGTCGACCAGTCGAGACACTCGGTAAACGTTGTTTTACGATCCGTCCCGTCTTTTCTTTCTTGTGCCTCTTCATGTAACACGTTTCAATGCTTACCAATTCGCTTCGGCGAGTCTCTTACTGAGAACGTGGTCGGAGATGCTTCAAAGTGAACACATCAAATACGTCGACCAAGTGACTTTAATCACTGTGGCTTTGCATTCGAAATATAAAGTAATAACATTGCAGTTCGTTCATGAAAGCAAACTACGTCTGTCGCTTTTATTACGGAATAAGCCGCTTTTGCTTTATTAGTTTTCATAAACGTATATTATTAGTTTTAAGAGCTTCGCTATATTTATTTAAGACATGAAAAGTATAGAATCAATTTTTTTGCTTCCTTCTTACTCAGTTTCGAAAGATAATAAGCAATATTATCGAGAATGTAACGATACAAGAGGTTTCCAGAAGATGACAGGAGATTGTCATCTCTATAATAGGATTACAGAGAGAGAGAGAGAGAGAGAGAGAGAGAGAGAGAGAGAGAAATATAGGCTAACGTACTTGTACATATAAAGTAAAAACTTATAAATATTATAATTCTAATTTCAATTTATAAATTTTATTTTATTAGACTAAGGTGTAATCAAAATTATTTTATGGTCGTTGAGCTGATATAAAATTGGCATGTCAGTATTATTGATAATTGATACACTATTGACATTTTTTATGATTTTATGATTTTCATGAATTTCTAAAGCAAAATAGGAATTTATCTCAATTCTAATTGCTCAAAGAGAAAAATATGTTTTTAATGGACAAGCTAATGAGAATTATAAAAATGATTAGTGATTAGTAATCGATATGCAGTAAAAGGATCCGGCGAGTCCGATCGCAGCAACACATGGAGAGCTTGATTTATGCTCGATCACCCTCACTCGGACGCGCGCACGTACGCGCTCACGCACATAAGCACAGACACGGTAAAGAGAAAGCGAGAGGGAGAACAAAACATTTCTTCGTCGTATTATATTGTCGAAGGCGTGGGCGTCGCCGGCCTATCGGCGGTTTTCGGGGGCTGGAAGCTATTTGTCCACCGCTACGTTGTTACCTTTTTATTTGTCCGCCCGTTATATATGGCAGCACATACGTATGGATACGCGTCCATATATCCGGACTGGGCTATAAAAATACCAACGAGAGCCGATACGTCGGGTATTATTAGAAGCTCAAAACAAGATTGCCCGGACGACTCCGACTTTCGTGGCCCTCCACCTTCGTTTCTGCACCCTTCGTCGGTCAGCCCTTCGCATTGCTACCGCTCGCCCCTTTCTCGTGGAGCGATCTCGGTGCGGACAGTCGCGAAAGCCCTCTCAACCCAGAACGTCATAGTAATCGTCTCGAATCCCTTTTGCGTAAAAACATTGACGAGTTTTGTCTCCGCGATATAACACGTCATGGTTCTCAATCTAAATCTTGCCATTTTAGTCTCCCTTTATGTTCTGTTGAAGTTTTACGAGTTTTGTTTTCAGCTCGTGATTCTCGTGAAAAATAAAATACAAGATGGAATATTTATATATTGTAATTATGTTACATGCTTTAAAAAGCAATCACTGCAGACATATTTTTTTCTATCACTCATTAATTAAATTTAATTAAATTTTTAGTAACAAACTCAATAGAACTCATTTTATATATATATATATATATATATATATAAGGGAGACCAGGGCTATT
>QKQZ01052575.1:0-19207 GCA_003595255.1 Solenopsis fugax
CTGTAGATTTGCTGGGCCAGCACAATTTTTAGCTGTTGCAGCTAATCTTTTTTTTCCGTGAAGGAGATATTAGCAAAACGTCGTAGTTGCACTTTCGCGCGGTTTTTCTGAAAGATTTTTAAATGCCTAAGAGTAGGGTTGAATAAGCTAATATATTTTTTATCTAAATTAAAGTTAATGGCTTATAAAATTAGTTATGTTAAAAATTACGTGAATAAAAAATTAACTCAATTAAAAGTTACGTTAAGATTAAATTAAGTTAAATTAAAAGTTAACTTCGGAAAGCATTATTCATATTAAATTAGAAATTTTGGAAGTTAAATTTAAATCATTAATATTCAAAGCAATTATAATCAAGCAATATCATAATAAGAAAAGATCAAATATATCGAGCAGACAATCGATGTTATTTATATATAATTAATAGTTTATTTAATTACAAGGACGTTTCGGTTTTACTTAACCATCCTCAGCCAAAATTGAAACAATTTTCGAATTTATCTCTACATTATTATAATCAATATAAAGTTGAACAAACTAAAGTAAAGTAAAATAAAAATTTACATTTAATTTATTATTTATTTTACTTTACTTATATCTTTCATATCGATTATTCAAATATTGCAGAGACAAATTCAAGAATTGTTTAAACTTCATTTGTCAAGTCTATTCAACTTTATATTAATTATAATAATGTAGAGATAAATTCGAAAATTGTTTAAATTTTGGCTGAGGACGGTTAAGTAAAACCGAAACATCCTTGTAATTAAATAAACTATTAATTATATATAAATAACATCGATTGTCTGCTCGATATATTTGATACTTTTCTTATTATGATATTGCTTGTGCTAGGTTGAGCTAGATATTGATATTGTTTCTAATTTGCAATTATAAGCATTAAACAATGAGAAATAATTAAAAAATATTGAAAATTATTCATTGAAGCAGTGTTAAATGTCAAGTATTTCTGGGTCTTTTGAATACATTTTCTATCCGTAATCCATTTGAATCAGTAATTATGAATTGATTATTTGCTTTGTGTCTCTTACCCAATGACCTTAATGTGCATAGAATTGAAACATGTGATCAATATGTTTGCATTCATAAATACGAATTAGCTATTTACTTTTTGTATTTCACTCAATGACCACCGAAAAACTTGCTATCAATCTTTTTGAATCCATAATTATGGATTGGCCATTTGCTTTTGGTATCGTACCCAATCTACAATGCAATGAACGTGCGATCGTTTATATTTATGTGTGGTATTAAAACAAATTGAAGTACAATTCAAATCCACTGAAATAATAGTTGAGCGTCAATCCATCTGAGGTTGCGTTTGGAAATACTCACTGGTGTGCCACTAATACACAACAGCCGTTCGGAAAATTCAGTGTGTACATATTCAGTGTATATTCGGTGAGGAAACATGAAGAGAGAATCACACCGAGTGTCACCTGTTGAAAAACAGGAATAGAAACTAGAAGGAATGAACCGATGTGTTACCATTTCGTTGGGGAACACAACACGACATACGGTGCTCTCACTACTTCGACTGAAATTACCGAAGCACACTAACGAGTGATTTCCTATGCAGCCTAAATTCGATAAAGTAACCAACTTTTAATTTGAAAATTAATATTCAAATACATATATAGAATTTAGTTATTCTTAACATCTATCTCCTCGAATCCACAGTTTTATATATAACTACAGGCATAGAGAACGGATTCATATTTTCATATCTGAATCCACTAGAATCTAGAGTCTACATTATTGTATTTTTCGCGGATTCAAAAACTTGATTCATACGGATTCATTCAAATCAGTTATTTCTTGTTTGTTAAGAAATTTAATATTTTATTTATAAATTAAGTTTACATGAAATAAAAAAGAAATATTGGTTTTTATGTGGGGATGTATTTTTTCTTTTATAATTTTTGTCTTTTACATATATAAATTTTTAACTTAGGAAAAAGGTTAATGAAATAAAGTATATTTTAAAAATAACTAGTTAAAATTATAAATTAAATTATTAAAAACTAAGTTAAGTTCAAAATTATTAATTTTTTAATTTTATTATTTAATTTTTTTAGCTAGTTAGTATTCAACCCTGCCTAAAAGTGAATTATTAGAGAAGAAAGGGGTATGAATTATGGCTATTGTAGATATTACAGATACTTCTATTATCGTCACCCTTAAGAAAAAGTGTTTTAAACATCTGCGATAACGTTGTCGCAGCTTAAATCTGAGCATTTTGATGCGATAATGTCATCACCGACGTTTATAGCTTCATGTGCTACTTGGGTATATTTCCTCATTGTTTTTAAACCTGATCGTATTGTCATATGAATGTATGTACATTCGAGTGTTTTTTTGTTATTTAATTTTTTATTTGGCTATACACATTTCGAGTTACGCAAAATTATTCAATAGTGTAGCATTTTATTAATATAGCTTTTTTAAGTGAAATTTTCATATCAAAATATTTTTTTGATAAATCGATTGCCATTCTAGAAGACTGCGTTCAGAAAAATATTAGAGAGATATCGTTTTATCCTTATGTTTTGTCCTTTAATGTTAAGCAAGACTAATGATATCTCTAATGTTTCTGAACGCAAGAAAATTCTAAACGAGGGAAAATTAAAATATATAATTTGGAACAAAATACTATGTGTTTTTTTAAACAAAACCAATTTTTTAAATTTATTTTTGGGGTGGCCTTATTACCAACCTGTTTTTTCTTCCACCCATTAAGCAGTGTCGTCATATTTTTCTAAATCACGTCCTAACTAATAAATATTTCGTAACTTTGAATCTAGAATCTAATACACAACACTTTGATGAATATAATCGTTCAAGTTTCAATATAAAATATTGATTATTAACAAAGTTATTCAATAAAATGAAAATGGGTGCCATATTACCCCCTTCTTATCTATCTCGAGCGATGATTTTCAAACGGTAATATGTTCGATTTTCCGAGCATCCTAGAAACCGCCATCACCATCTTTCTATCCACCCTCGATGAGACGAGGAAGCAGAAAAAGGCGCGAGTGCGTGCATGAGCTAGGTGCGAATGAGTGAGCAGTCGCCTTCCGCTAAATTACCCTTGCACTCGTGCGACCCGACGGATACGAGACCGATACATGGAACGATTTTTTCCTCTCTCTCTCTCTCTCTCTTTCTCTCTGCTTTTTCAACATTCTCAGCGAGCTTGGATTCTTGGTCAACACACAATTGATCGACGACTCGATTATAAGCTCGATTACGACGCGGCGCGGCTGGTCGTCGTTATTACACTTTATACGCTTCGGTTTTAACAGTTCACGCTGTTGTTAATTAACGAGCCAATTTGACCGTTTACTTTACCATTACAAACGCGGATGGTTTTACAGCATTCAGGTATTGAATCTTAACGCAAGAGATTTATGTCGATATTGGCATGGAAAAGTCGGACATCAAACACAAAACAGACGGGGTCCGCTAATCGATCGCAAAAAAAAGCAGCGCGGGAGCGATGTCCCAATAACAAGCGCATGCCGCATGCCGGTTGGTATATCGGAAAGGAAAGTGGGTGCAAGCAGGCAGAGTTACGAGGCACGCAACCGTAATGACAAAGCGAAGCACTAGGCGACGGTGGATATTGCATTGAATTTTGTCTATCCGTGCATTCGGACCGTTACGTAATGTCTTCGCGTAGACTTTGACGAAATCAACAATGCGACAAAAGGGCGGTCGTCGCAACGATCGAGCAACGACGGCAGGCGCCTCCGCGTCTACGCGGCCTATGATTAGCGCAAAAAAAACACGTGCCCGCCACCGATTCCGACGTCGCGTCGACGCCGCTTCGTCGGAGTTACGTCTGTTTTCCGCATGACACGAAAGCTCTGCCCCCCCTTCCGCCGCGTTAATGGGAAAATGAAGGGAAAAAAAGAAATATCGATCGCCAACACCGGCTGATTGCCGCTCTCATCGATTTCAAGACGCCGCGGCCAGCGAAACGTCGGACGACTGTGTAATTTTCTTCTCGTCACGCCCCAATTAAAGATAATGCCGATCTTACCCCGTATCAACGCCGTATTGACGCCACAGACGAACGTCCATTATTTACGTTAGCTCTCTCACAGTTCTCCGGAATAGGCGTGCACAGGATGCCCCACGATTGCCGACAAATGCACGTGTTCGTCATCGAGCCTTTAATCATCTTTAATTCGCAATTCTTCTGTTTCAGTCACGTTAACAAATATACAATTAAAATGTCCGTCATCTTAAAGTTATCTTTCGTTTATTCGGATTCTGTTATTCAGTACCCTGTTTTTACTTTTCGATCCGATTTCTCTTTCTAAACAATTCGCACGCGAGAAAGTTAGGCGGAATAAGAATATAAATTTTGCAAATATCTTCTCGTAAACTGCCTACCTCTATGGCTAATTTAACTGCTTAATTTGAATAAACTTCCTGAGAATGTTGAAGGTTGTTTGGTATTTAAGTTAGTGGCAACTAAAATTTCTTCAAAAGTAGATTCAAGAAAGCAAAATGATGAATGATGAAATCTTAATTTTTAAGTAGGTAGGTATGATGTTGATAACAAAGAAATGTTGTCATGTTATATTTAAATTAGAAAATTCTTTACAGTTTTTTCAGGGGAGTAAGAGGTCTAACATCAAGATGCAAGTTAGCATCGCCAATTATTAAATTATTTCTAATTTAATAAATGTGATATTATCTGTTCATGTTCAACTTATAGTTGTGTTATGACCGGAAAAGTAATTCGGCGCGCAG
Source organism: Solenopsis fugax (assembly GCA_003595255.1). NCBI lineage: Eukaryota > Metazoa > Arthropoda > Insecta > Hymenoptera > Formicidae > Solenopsis > Solenopsis fugax. Next base: position 4,789 of record QKQZ01052575.1, read on the forward strand.
TCGATTGAATTTGAAAAAAAGGTATATAAACAAATCACACAAGTAAAATTTATAAAAGCACTAAGATCTAGCTTGACCATAGAAGGCGTTCTTATTTCAATTTGTATGTATTACACTAACGGTCGAATATCTCCAATTTTAAATTAGATAAATCTTTAGGAGATAGAGGAATGTAAACAAAAATTAATTTTAAAACTTGTGAACAATATTTTCTACTTTTTTTTAAATTTTTTAGAACAAGGTTTCTAAACCTGCATTTCTTCATTGCTTGGGGTGCTGTGGCCACCTATCTACTTAAAGGTTAAAAAGTTAGCGGGCGTTTACGCTCCTGTATCGTATTACGCGGACAGATCGTGAGAGATATCAGAACAGGAACCACGGCTGAATGACGTGTATGGAAAACGAGAGGTCAAGGATTCTGAACGGTTCTCGGAGAAATTAGAAAAGGAACGCTTGCCGGCGTTACGACACGATATTGACTCGCGCCGCGCTGCCGCCGGAAGGTTCCAAGGGGAGGAGAAAGAGGAAGGGATGGCGGAAAGGGGTTTCTCGTCGCCGTGAAAATACGCGCGGTAAACAGACTCTCGGAATCTCTGAAATTTCGGTTGTAATGCGCGGGATTTCCGGCGAGAAGCCTCTCGTCTTCTTGACCTTTTGAACAAATTTGCACGGCTTCTCTCATACGATCACGGATGATCGGTGAAAACATCGAGCGCGTGTGAGATACCGATCTTTTTCTCTTTCATCCGGCAGCATCACATACACAAACGTTATGTCATTTCATTAAACATCCCATACTGGACCACTTTAATAGGCCGCGTTACGTAAATGTTCTCTTTATCTTCTCTATTAGCATATTTGCGAAACTACCGATGTTACATAATACCCGTGAAAAAAGTACGTACATAAACACATTTCACGATTACATTAATTCAGGTGGCTTATTGACGCGATGTGTCAACATAGAATGTTTGACGAGCTACTTTTCAATCTCATGAATTTACTTGCAAAAGTGGAACGAACAATTTTTATCGCCTTTCGATTCTATAACTTTCAAAGAGTTCTTAGTACGTACTGCCTTATGCCGAGATTAGAGCTCGGCGAGTTAATAGCAATCGTTATCGTTCAGTCAAGAGATTCGACGAATTGTTAGCTGAACATATTTTGCGGACGACCGTTAAAAATTTCTCTATATTTGTTCGTTAAGACGATATTCAAGTTGTGTCCATGTTTCTTCGAAGATGTCGGTCACGATGCTGGTGCTCTTTCTTTTTAATTTAGCAGCATTGTGCGAGATCTTTAGAATGAAAAAATTAAAGAATGAAGATCACAGATATTAAAAAAAAATATGGTCGAATGTTATCATAATGTGATACGAACGTCGCACTTAATTAATAATAGCACATTAATTATGTGGGTTTAATTATTATTATTACTACATTCAATATTATTTAAATTAACAATAAATAAACGAAACAGTAGAGAGAGTCAATTAAATCACGAGAGAAACTCCAGTTTTATAATCACATGATTGTAACTTTCGATTTCATTTGTCCGTGATAGTCAATTTTGAAATGTTTTGTAACAGCGAAAGAGTTTTCGAAATGAGTTTCGGAATAATAACATGTGTCTGTAATGGTCTATCCTCATGGTATAGATATAAGAGAACTGGCATTATATTCTTTCGATTTTTTGTTTACCTTTATGAGTTTACAAAAAATAATTTCTATATTGGAATTATATATAGAATAATTAAAAAAAAAAGAATGTAGAATTTACATATAAGATTTACATATACATATACATACAGGGTAATTCCGGTATATGTACCGCATCTAATGAAAACTTAATTTATCAAGTAATATTTACTATGTTTAAGGAAAATGAATTGCAATAACAATATAAACTATTATTATAAAATTTAGAAATACGAAAAATTTATTTCCTTATATTTGAAAAAAAAAAAACTTAAAAAAATCCTTGCATATTTGTCGTATATTTAAAAAAGGGGTGGGGATTTATGGCCACTCATAACTGGGAACAATCAAGTTGAATACAGAATACAAGAGTTAAGCACTTGTATTTTCGTGTACTCCATCCTTTACTATCTATCTACACTTATGTATCACGAAATAATCACTAAATCGTTTACATTTCCCGTAGAGAGAGAGTAATCATTTTACGTAGATTGTAATACATCGCTGCACCAGTCATAATATACACAAATTGATTCAACTTATGATGAATTGATTCAACTTTCGTTAATATTAAAAGTAAAAAATTAAAATTACAACGCAATATTAATATAATATAAAGGTATATTACAGAGTGGTTTCAAGCAAGTTATCTCCACTCTTTCTATTTTTTCTGACTTACCGGACTGATTGTCCATAAGGTCCCTATAACTATGCACCAGGCTTGTTACCGCGTTCGTCATCTTGAATAGAATCTGAAAGTAAAATGTAGTAAGAATTACTTTTTGCTTGTATTTCACTTTCGAAAGGACGCTGAGACTTTTTAGATTATATTAAGTCAAGGATAGCACGTGTAGAATGTTCAATATATGTAGATTAGATCAGTTACAGATGTAGAAAATCATTATAATACTAATGTGAAATAAATTCTATAATTGTTCCTCTCGAACATATATTTGTACACGATTATTTCATTGAATAGAAAATGATGATCTTTATTTCTCTTTTGTGCGTATTTTAGTAACGATCTTGAACGAAACCTATGAGGATAAAGAGTATCCATTATAAGCGAAATTATCATAAAAACACCAGGAAAAAGAGATTTCACCGACAGCCATTACTGAAAATTTCACAACTGAATATCTTTCAGGTCGCATAAAAATATATTTCAATCATTAGTATCGATACTGCGATGAAAAGAAGGTCCTTTGTTTATCAATTGTTTTTGTTATCAAGAGATTGGACCTTTATCTTTCTGTTAAAAAGTTGAAAACTGAAAGTGCAAATTTTATTTACATTAATTTACTCCTATATGACAATCATATTGGATGTCATTTTGAATTTTTGAAATCTGATTTTAGATTTGTAATCAGCGACTCAAAAAACAGAATTACAAGATTTTACAGAAATCTGTTAGGTAGAAAAAAAATGTGTCCCTGAAAGGGTTAAAGAGCAATGCTGCAAAATATGTAAATGCAATATGTGCATGCATCCATACATGAAAATTGTTCGGAGCTTTGCGAGCACTCTGTATTATGGTCGGATAGCAGTATTACAATGCTTCGTTCGAATAAATAATGTGAAACACACGTCACTGGCTATACGTAGTATAAAACCAGTTAATTTTTAATGTACAGCTCACTCACACATTTCCTTATGTATGTACTTTGTTTTCTTCATTGGTACGTTTGTCTAATATTTGAACGGGTTAATGGATTTGAACATCAACAGTATAAATGAGGAGCCGTGGCAGGGCAGTGACTTTTCGATCGAGTTCACGTAGCACTAAATTACTCGTCGAGTTCAACTTGCCAAATCACATATCGAATATTTGCAACTTTATTTTTCTTTTATTTCTAATAATTATAGCTTCTGTTAAACACCGATCTTTATGATAATAGAAAATTCGTGAAAATTCTTCCTTTTATCAGCTTGCTCGCTGATAAAATTACCGAGTACGTACGCACTTTCTCGCGAACAAGAATTAATGGTTCATAAAATGTTTTAAGAGAATAGGTAATCCCTTCTTATATAATAGTATAATAAAAATACAGCATAAATCATAATTATGAAAGAAAGTTATTACTTCTTCTTTTAAACTTTGTCTTGTGTAAAATTTCTCGACTATTCCGTCCCAATTTTCTCCTGGGCAGTCACATGCGATTTCCTTAATACGCTCACGCCTCGTCCCGATTTTGTATGTCAAATATCGTGGTATATGCCGCCAGTTAGTGGGTCAAAGTAACGGTCGCCCGCAGAATGTGTGCGAGTTAAACATTTCGTCGAATCTCTTCATTGAACGACGGCCATGATGATGGTGTCATTGATACACCGAGCTCTAATCTTGGTGTAAGGAAAATAGGCGTAGTCGAGTGCGACCGACTGTATATGTGGGCGTATTTACGTGCTCGATCGCGATAAAGTGAATACGAGCCTACGAGCCCGGTTACGTAGTTAATTCATATTTGATAAGTGCACTTAGCGCATGCAAATCAGGCACGATGATTGTTCAAGCGGTGTAAAGACAGCTGGACTTTTCGCGATTGACTTTACCATGAGTAAGAATTATTCTTGCATACCGAAGTGATCGATATGGTCATTATGCACGTTGTTTATTACCTGTCAATATTCCTTTAATGGAAACGCCAAGAAATTTGTTTATTATGTAACGTTTCTAGGTTACGATTGTGCAACGCAGAATGACGTGTGAATCCGTCACGACTGCTTTCAATGATAGGGCTTTATTCAATTAATTTTCCCCGAGATGGCTTTGGTAAAAGCCATCATTCATGTCAACTCCTTGAATATCCAACATGTTCAATATATCCGAATGATTATATTATTAACGTTATTCACATTACATTGCCAATTACATTACAATTAATTATATGACACAATTTCCAATATAAGATATAAGCATATTAATTTATTTAACTTATTTTATATTCATGATCTTTGCTTGACTTTAAGCTTACCTTTTGTATTTTCTTAGATACTTTAACGTATGTCGCTTCACGATAATAAGGAAAATAGACTAGATAGCTAAACGTAGCGTTTATATCTATTGGGATGATTAAGTAAACAGACATTCAAGTACAAATTTTTGATGATACATAGCTAGCATAAAATGTATTACATAAAATATTTCAGAGAGCTTTCTTTGACCCAAAAATTCGTATCAGGTATCTTTTACGTATATGGGTTACGCATATTTCTCTTGTGCTCGATTTTAAATTGTCCTCGAAAAGAACTCGAATTACAAGCTCCGATCATTATAGAAGCCACGGTACGAATATTCGCTACATCAGCATTTGAAATTTGGCTCTTATCGATCCCAGTCCTCTTATCGTTGAAATTTTATATCGAAGAGCCTTTTATGTTTTACTATATGTGTCATCAATTGAATGGTTAAGAGAGATAATTCCGATAGCGACAGAGCATTTTGCCGCGTCAAATCGGAATTTAGACGAGGTTTATCGAGTCGCGTAAATTTCTCTCCCGCTCTCTTGAAGTGGCGTAGCTTCCCCGGTCGATTACGCGTATTACGTAAACAGACAGGTGAGTAGACATCGGTGGCAGGCTAGAAACAAAAAGGGAAAAGAGAAAAAGGGGAGACGGAAAAGTGACATGAGAGAGGCCACCTTAGGCACCGCGAAGTATGCCGCGAGAAAGTTACTAAATAAACGATTACGGCGCGTCAGAAACAATTGCACCAGAGTTAGGTAGCGTAAAGGAGGGCGTGCGCGCGTATGTGTGTGACGTATATTAAATTACAAATATTTCGATTGGATTCTTAGTTCATTAACATATCTTTTTACGGCTTTTTTTGTGACGAATAATAGCATTTTAATGTGTAAATTAAAAACCAAAGAATGAAAACAAGAATATAAAATTATGACATTTTATTAGAGAATAGATACTACATTGTATTTTTATGATTATTACGGCATAACGTGATTCGTCAGTAAGAAACAAAAAATTTACGTGGAAACTGTTCATAAATTACGTACGTGTGTGATGTACATTATTGGTTTGCAAATATATTATGAATGAATCTTGTCCTCTTTAACATATTTTACATATTTAATAAGAGGGTTTTTAAAAAATATTTATTGATATGCAATTAAAAAACGTTTAATATGTAAATTGAGAGAAAAAAGCGAGAAGTTATCTTAATCAATTAAGAAATATGTACATAAAATTAATAATAAATATTGATTGGACTGAAGAAGTTGTCGTATTTTTATGAATGTTATTTCTTTCGGTTTTGTATCAAAGATCTCGACGCGCGTGATTCGACAAAATAAAAACTGATCATTTAAAAATCCAGCACAGCATCATAAATTATTGCGTGGCGTAATTATTAAAATTTTTATTAGATCAGAATTCTGTAGCAATTCATTTCGTACAATTTATGTCTATCTGCAAGGAATTAAGTTGAAAAATTAAAAAATTAATCTTTTACGCTAAAAAGGCATGATATTTATTCATTTTTAGATATGGTACAAGATTCATGGTTCGTTATCAGCGCAACTACACTTTAGTACGGTCACTTTAGCTTATCAGCGGTGCAAAATCAGATTAAATTAATCAGTTTGACATTTCTCTTCTCTATGAGCGTGTACTTAACCGCGTTTCTAACAAATCAATTTTGCAAACAAATCACAAACACTCCGTCCAATTACCGCAACAGTGCGATAAAATTTTTTTTTAATTTTCTTAATTTTTTACCTTTTGTATTTGTATCTTTTGAGGAATAAATATATACGAATGTTTTATACAAGTTATTATCGCTTAATTTCTTTTGCGCGATATGCAAGGTCCTCTATTAAGCATTCTCCATCAATCTTATGACTTTTAGCCATTGCTATTAATGGGAAATCGTATAATTTATGTCGTGCAATAATTTATGGCTTGCTACCATATGTGTGGTTCTTATCAAATAGTTGTTATCAATTCTTATAATTCATTTCTGATTGTCGAACTCATAATAATTGTAAAAAAGTCAAACGCAGTTCAGTTATCTTTTTGATCAAACATTTATTATAATTTTAAATATAATGCTCTCTTTTGTTTTTTTTTTTTTTTTTTTTNGTAGTAATATTTATTCGATCGCGAGTTGCTAATCGCTCTTTAAGTAATATTATATAGATTATTATTGCAATCTTAAGTGTACTACATAAAAAGATATTATCTAATGATAGCATGAACGATATCTTAATATAATTGTGCAGTACTAGAAATAATTACTCATTTTGTTTTATATACGAAATGATGTATAATCGCGTGCGTAACTTCTACCTAATCTCACGATCAAATGGTTTGGAGCAATTTTAAAATAAGTTGCCAAGTTTTCCTAACTATATATCTTGAACAGTTTTTTTCTAATAAAACTGTTAACAGCAATTAAATTATATGCACTTAAAAATAAAACTCTTATTTTCAAACTTTAAAAAAAGGAAAAGAAAAAAAAATCAACTTCAAGTCTTTAATACCCAAGGTTATTTTCAATGCTGACTTCCAGAAATATTTTTAAAAAGATGATTTCATCTGATTTAATTTCCCTGTAAATTTCTGTATGCTTGTGTACTGTTACGTATTTCGCGAAAGTTTGCATTCCATTATCGATTTGTTTTTCAAAGAACCGGATTATTAAATTACATCTTGATAAAAATGCATAATCCTGAGATGTTCTGTGAAGTTTTATGAGAGTCCGCTCTATTAGCGTTTCCTGGAGAGATTCCGCGATTCGTATCGTTCGTAATACGTTTAATCGCGTCGCCGAGCAGTCGTGCTTGTTCATGATTCGCGTTGCGATGCGTTTTATCGGTTAAATGTTATCGATTAAATTATCAAATTTTCTATCGCAAATGTCATCCATGAATCATCGAATTACGTGTCATTTAATCGAACTGAACAGAAACGTGCATTTAATTAAAAGTTTTGCACTAATTTACAGATATCTCGTAGTAAATCAAATTAATCAATATTAATATATCACACATAATCCATAACACTTTATTACAAAGTAAAATTGGAAACTTATCTCTGCAATCATAAATAAAAAGATATGTGAAAAGATAATGCAAACTTGTTATGTTTTAGTGCGATTCCAATGCAAATGTGCAATATTTACGAGCATTATTTATGAGTATATTATACAGAAAGAATAAGTTTGCTGAGATATCTAAAAATTTAACTCGACAAAAATATAAAAATAATTTTCTTGAATCATTAAAATAATTATGATGGATATTCAAGCCTTATAGGAAATGCTACAAAAAGTTTTGATGTTCTAGCAATCAGCTTGAACGTTCTACGATTCTACGCATTTATTTTGAAGATCTAACGAAATTATTTTTATATCTGTATTTAGCTAAATTTTTAGATACTCTAGCAAAACAGTTCTCTGCAAAAAGTTTTGATGTTCTAGCAATCAGCTTGAACGTTCTACGATTCTATGTATTTATTTTGAAGGTCTAACGAAATTATTTTTAGATCTGTTCTAGTTAAGTTTTTTAGATACTCTAGCAAAACAGTTCTCTCCGTGTGTACATTTCTAATGTATTTAAATATAAAAAATATAAATTTGACATGTACGATTGACTAATCAGCTTAAATATTCATAAAAGAATTAGAAAATAAATAATACATAATTCTAATATCAAAATACGTGTTAAATAGTCAAATAACAAAAATCATATCGTATTTAACTGATAAATTGTAAATTGCTGTAAATCGATTGATGGACTGCATAATTGAGTATAATAGGTTTTGTCTACGAAATATGCATTACGAGTTGCACTTCGCGAAACGTGTAAATAACAATGGAAAGAAGAAAGCAGAGAAAACGACGGACGATTCCACGATTTGTAGCGCAAACTTAGTTAGAAAAACGGTAGCGTTTACTTTATGGTTTTTAAGTGAACGTAATTTCGCGTTATTTATAGCGTTCTATGAGAGTAGAAAGTTGTATTTGCTTTTGCCGTCTTGCAGTAATACAACCGATTATACGAGCGACACGTAATGAAGATTAAATAATACTGGCGAACGTAATTACTACTTTATCGTTTTTATATCCACGGAATTTACCTTCGAGTCGCAATTAAGAACAATAGCTGTGAATTTTGATTACAATAATTACCGCATAGTTCCTCGTTCATTTGCAATTAATTGCAATGGATTACGTTATCACAATGAAAGACAACAGTAGCGAGGTAAAAGCCTGTTGTCACGTTCGGCCGTGACAATCACGATTAAGGCAGAAATCGCAAATGATAAAACAAGCGATAATTTGATATTTGAAATTTCCTTATTATGAGGACGTGTTACTCGAACAGTAGATACTCACGTTGGCATCACGCTGGCGCACGAAGATATAGAAATTGCATAAAAATCACGTTGCTCAGGTCTTTTTTTTTCAACATTTCATTGTTTTACTTAATAGAATTGGACTTGATGCTTAATCAATCGACAACTGATTCGATCAGCTCTAGCCGAAATATGCCATACGCAGAAATCGTATTTGAAACTTGAGTACGTAATCAGCCATGCAAGTCGCACTTTCTCTTAATTCTTTCGTAAGCAAATTCTTCGAAAGAATGTCTCATTGCAATATCGCACAATATTAGTAGAAGATGTCAATAATTATATACATATTATTACATGGCAATCGGCTTTCGATGCACATATCGTTCAATTTTCAGACACTGACGTAAACCCTTAAATTTTAGCATCAATCGTAAAATTAAAAAAAAAATCCACTGTTAAAGGGTCGAAAAAACTAAGCTTCGTACTGTGTAAGAATACAACGATCGAACGTAGGAACGAGACTTTTATCGATAGCCCAACGTTAGCACGCGACTATGCGGTCAAAGCGCGTGTATTCTATATTTACACGGTGTGCTTTGCGTTTTTTTTTCCCCCGGACCATGGTCGAGACCATTTCGATTAATCCGTCCAGCGGAGTGTTAGTGTTGCGGGCATGTGAGAACTCGCGAGGCGATCCCATTCGAACGGATTTGCATAAATATTGAATAAAAAATGTTGAACAAACAGATGTCCTCCGTGGAGTTGAAAAACACGGTTGCGTTTCCGACACTCGTCGTATACGTGCAGCATTTATTTATTTATTTACTAATAGGAGCAACTCCGCGATACCATCTAAACGCGATATTTATGCGCGTTACCAATGACTGCCCGCAATTTTGCAAATGGCATACAAAGAGAAATTAGGTACAAATTGGGTGCGCATTTTCATACAATCACAAAATGCGTGCATTTTAACGATTTAATTAACTTCTAAGTACGTAGTTAATTAGAAAATTAGAAATCTGAAAACGCTAACATTCTTCACGTAACTTTTCTTGACGTAAGTTATTTGATATTATCGTTGGAAAAAAATGGTAATTATTTCTTATTGTGATTTTTTCCTTTATTATGGCTCAGAAGATTTCCATTATAGTTTGAATTGAATTTAATAAAACGAATGTAAATTGCCATTAGCTAATCAGACAATGTTTTTTAACTATTAAAAAACATTGAAAAAAACATTGCTGAGTAGTTTTTACTTAACTTCATGAAAAACTATCATACCTCATGATTTTAATATTGAAACAGGATTAATCTCTAATATTTTCATTCAATTAAAATCTTTCGTATTTTTTGATATTTTCTTGCAGCGGAAAGGACTTCGTTAATTGTTACATAAGCGTAAAATATGTGTCAATTTTCATACAAGAACTTTTCCTGAATACGTTAGGTGCTTAAGATCAAAACTGTTTAATGGAAAAAGCAGCACTTTTTTACATAAAAATCATGTATATGAAACATCTAACATTTTTTCGAGTTTTGTATTATTTAATGAATATTTAGAAATAGGAAAAACTGTAAGAAAATTCTCATGATTATTCTAAAGTAAAAAAAAAAGAAAAAACCACATGTATTTCGAATTTATATATTCTGTAAAAAAACACCTAGTGTTCTTACAGAATTTAATTAGCGTTCCTTTCATTTAAAAATAATATGCAACATCCTACATATGTAACATTTTAACTAACCTAATATCCTATATTTTTTGAATTTTATAATACTGACTTCAATAAATATTTAAAAATAGGAAAAATTTGCAAAAAATTCTTATAATCATTCTAAAACAAAAAAAGGGGGACCGCTTCCGATTTATGTATTGTATGTAAATCATCAGGCTGGCTAGTTTTTTTTACAGGTGTTTAATTAACGTTCGCAATTATAAAGTTAATAATCGCAACAATGCGACATTATTGCCTTCGTAAAGTTTTAATTTCGCATTTGCATTTGTGTTTTAAATTACAAAGTTACTATTCTGATAATACCGTGTCTGGTCGCGACATTTATTTGCTCCGAGCAACATTTTCGATGGACATTACAACGCGAAGGCGACACACGCGATTCGAGGGACATGGATTCTCTCTTATGGGCGATGTACTTTTTATTAATTAATAAAGAGACCTTACATTTGTGTGCCCCATTAAAATTCCATTGTGGAAATTTCCAACGATTTGAAATTTTATCGGAACGGAAGTCGAATACCGCAAATTGGAATTTAACTGTCGGTTATTTGCGCAGTTTGAACGAGGGAAATGAAGATATAAGAGCACTGAAGTAAGTTAAGAAGTTCATGCTCACTGCGGTGATTATTAGTTATCAGCTAATATAATGTTTTAACAACATACCGTTTGAACGTAAGAGAGAAAGCGAACGAACCGCTCGAGTAGCGAGACTTGGCGATTACAACGAAAGTAAATTTTGCGTAAAGCGTATGATTACGGCGCAGTTTTATCGAAAACACTGATTGAATTGTTACGTTGCCGGTGATTGTGCGTGGGAGAATAAACAAATGAGATTTTTTTCTTTAAACGTTATTCAATTTGGTCTTGATTAAATTATCCATATTACTCTTTTCTGTCTTGGGCATAATTACGAGTTTAATCGTAAACTGCAACGTAAATGTCACAAATTATAGAATAAAAAATGACGCAACGTAAATTAATTGATTGACATTCCAAACAATCTGTTGATTCCTTTTTTTTTGCGTCCAAAGATGACAAAAATATTGAAAAAATTGCGCACCTGCATTATTTATCTCTGAGAAAAATTTAGACTCTATATTTTTGATAATAATATTGACATAAACATAATAGAAACTTTCAAATTTCTTTTATCGAGATAACAGCAAGGATTAACACATTATACAAAAAGACTAAACAATAAAAGACTAAATATTCTCAGCAAAAGATTCATCTAAACGCATCATTAACGATTCATCGAGTGAACTTCAGAAATTTTTACTACTTTGATCTTATTTTTTTACGTTAAATGGTAACAGAATTTGGAATATATTGGAAAGCTTGCGCTTGCATTATTTGTTCCCGAGAGAAACATCAGTCTCGGCGTGGTTTTGCGCGCGGTAGTAATTTATTTTTAAATTATCTTTTTTAGATAGAATATATTATTCATATAAAATTATGTTTGTTATGTATATTATAGAAATTACTGAGATTTACTACTTGACGTACACTGTTAAATAATGTCGAATTCTACCCAATTAGAGTTATTTTTAATTATTCTTGTAGGTCGCCATTGCTCCTACTTAATACGTCACAATTTAATTTAATTTAATTTACAATTTAAACTAAAACAATGAAATTAAACAAGTTAATTGTAAAAATGTTTAATTTGATTCAAATTTAATTTATTATTTATGAGGTGCATACGTTAAAATACGGACACTACTTTGAAAGTAAGCAATTTAACCACAGAAGTGAGTGATGCAGTTAGATGAGGTTGCTCTTTTAACTATACATTTTATGTTAAAATAATAAATTTCGAACACGTAGAGGTTAAAAATAAAAATGTTATTTAATTCGAGGAATTGATTTAAATTTAATTCTTTAATATTGAACGATGCTATATGGCTCTATATTTTTTATAATATCAATATTATCACGTAAATATACATATAATATAAACTTTTAAATTCCTTCGTAAGAACTTTATCTTATCGAGATAAGAAATATGCAGAGCAATTTATATTGCGCTGACATGAAAAGATCAAACATTGTATAGGATGTTTGAACGCGTCTTTAATGAGTGAAAAATCGATCCTCGAGCGAATCTCAAACTTCTCCATCATTAAGTTGAATTTTTTTACGTTCAAGGATAACAGACATCGCGTAAAGATAACGCGCAAACAAGTCGAGTGTCGTATCGTGAAATCTGAACGAACCGCGAATTAAAGCTATTCCGCGATAACGTAAACGTAGTTGTAAACGATTGTAAAGTATTGTAAGGCGTAGAGAGTTGTACGTCTATTTCCATTAACGTAAATTAACTTACTCGCGGTTTTTCTTATTCTTGGAATAAGAAAAAGATAAAAACGGAAGTTAAACCGAGATTAAAGCTAATTTACATTGGCAGAAATGGATACAATTGCCATCTTACAATTACTTATGATTACAGGTATCTCTCTTTCGACTATCTCGAATTTTTGAACTCACGACAGGCATGCTTAAGAATAATCTAGTAAATTATAATAACGCTGATTAAGCACTCGCTAACGACCCAAATTAAATATTAATTTTATAATACTAAATACTTTATTGAGAAAGTTATACTTTTAAGGAAAAATATTGTTTCTTAATTACTTATTAATTTGTGAGCTAAATATTAATTTTGTAATAATAAATATTATATTAACCCTTACTTTACCGAAGATCCAAACAACCTATTTCTAGCGAAAAGGTACCCGGGTACTCCTACATATTTTGTATGGAATTTTTATTACACACATATATTTGTACACAAATGTATGTAAGCACAAATATAAATGTAAAAAAATGTATACACATACATATACATTTTTCTACATACCTTTTTCTACCGAAGAGATTACCCGGGACCCATATGTATTTTGTATTGGAATTCAGAGAGTCATTGAATTCCTATATCATTTTTTATATACACCTATTTCTATCAAAGAAGTATCCCCCTTTGGTAGAAATAATAAAGTCTGATCGCTTTACTCGAATTACAATCATTCCAAAAAATTTCATAAGTGAACTACATTTTTTATCTAGTTTAATTTTTTGTCAAAAAATGAAAATAAGTTAAAAAAGTAAAAATTAAAGAAGCTAAAAAATCAAACTAGATAAAAAATGTAGTTTACTTGTGAAATTTTTTGGAATGACTGTGGCTCGAATGATCAGACTTTATTTTTTCATATCCCTTCGATAGAAACAAGTATGTAAAAAATTATATACGAATTCAATGAATTTTTGAATTCTCATACAAAATTTCAAGACGCTTCAGTAAGGGGTTAAGAATTACAATTTAAAAAATGTCACTTAAATAAAGGCCTACAATCGTTTTTAGTAATAAAATAAACACATTTTGGATATTTTATTTGTATGAGATATACCTAAATATTATTCGACTTGCGATCAATGCGATTTACGACTGAAATCTGAGAATGTAACCTCGTTGTAAATAGACAAATCTTTATGTTTACTATTGTAGAACGGACCATCTAAAGAATTTGGAGTTAAATGTTTTTTAGTTAGAATAGTCTGCTGCTTAGAAAGAAGAGAATGATGACAGGCCGGGTAAAAACGATATGTCAAGTAAAAGGTTAATCGACCCGAAGGGACGGTGATTCACGTGGCTCGCGGATGAGAGAAAAGTTCCGA